>JAVTVY010049889.1:0-23555 GCA_036873755.1 Hanleya hanleyi | reverse complement strand
TACAAATTTACGGAATAAAGGCATCTACCAGGCAATCAAGGAGTTATCACAAGCTAACAAGTATTTACTAGGTAAGCTGGCATTTGGTTCAGTCAGATACCATGTTATTTTAAACAATTTAGCCATTGTAAAAACTAAAACTGGTCAAAAATAGAGACACATGACAGTGTTGAAAACTGGTCCCGCGATAATGCATTTCATACAGGTACAAATCAGACATGTGGGACAGACTGTAATAACCCTGCGAAACTTACATAAGACACTCAAATACACATTTAGCAGTCAGACAATTTCCCCAACATTATTTAGAGAAAATGGTAGTGTGACTAATAAACATTCTCTACACTATCCCCTCCCAGCTTTGTGCGTCCTCGCACAAACATATAATTAGCAACAGGAGTTCAGTCACATTAATGTCAATAAAGTTGGATTATGTTACGGCATTGTTGCCAGAGTCACAGATAAAACATGACGTAAAACAATGTCAGGGATCCACAACATGCATTGGTCCTGAAAAGGACCTTTACTCAATGCATCTTGTGCAGCGTATAGTACATGTTCACAGAATAATCCGAGGCGACCCACTTCCACAGTAGATCCAATGAACAGGTCCCAAACACAGTAAAATCCACACCAAGCTCATTTATACATCAAACAGGTAAATCCAAGAAGAGAAAAGCGTAGTTCCACAATATATACATCAAAGGCACGATGCACTCCACCTGCAAGAACTCATCTAATCATCTACTGCTCGTTGGAATAGTCCGAAAATCCTGGGGCATCGATCTTCCAGAGGTGGTCCACATGATTCCCACAGCCATGACAAATTTCGTAGGTCAGATCGGTGCATACCCAGATGCCCCTGTTCGTCTCCGTACTGGTATCTGTGGTGGTCGTTGTTTGCAACTGCACTTCGTCTCCTGCCTCCGTCTGCATACCTCTGGTGGACATCTCGGGAAAGAACATGGATGTACCTTTAGCAGTTGTATCTGGTATACAGGATACACCAATGTCTGTTGTCACTACTTGGGCAGCATCTTCAACCTCTGTTTGCGTTTGGGTGGCCGTCATCTCAACCAAAGGTGTTTGAGTGTGATTGGAGTGTTTCGGCATCCGTCGGGTATCTCTCATGATGTTTTCGTGTACAGTGACACCATTAGGGTAGAGAATGGTCCGATTGATTTGCTCCAGACAGGGATAGGGGGCTGGGTTGAACTGTCCCCGAACAGGAAGTGGAGCAGGCACCTCTACGTTGTCAGCATTCCCACCCTTCAGAATTGTTGGGATGCCTGTGGAGCTGCCAGCTGGCAACAGCATTGGCAATTCGTATGACCGTCGTGGATCAGGATTCCTCTCGGGCTCATAGACCAAGTTGGTGTGTGGCCTAACCATTTCACTGGCCTCAGAAATCCAACTATAGGCTGGGGATGTTGATCCCTCTCCAGGGCGCTCCCGAACAATGGTCAAGTCCATTGGAGCATCCACAGCTTCACTAGGTTTCGGCTGTTGGTGTTGAATCAGTGAAGGGGGCGTGCTGCTCAAGGGACTGATCGCAGGAGGGTGGCTGGTCATTTCTGTGAGGGCTTCATTCAGAACTGCTGAGGATGATGGTGGATCAAGAGTGAGGTGAGGGTCAACCAGTCTCACGTCTGTTTGAACACTCTCCTTCCTAGTCTTGCCATGTTCCCTCTTGATGTGTTCCTTTAGGTTGTCTTTTCTGGAGTATGATTTGGAACACTGCATGCATTTGTAATTGGATCTTCCCTTCTCACAATTCAATCTGTGCCGGTAGAAATTTGATTTCTGGGTGTACGTTCCACCACACTTCTTGCATTTGAACAGCATCTTGATTCTGAAAGCATATAAAAGAATGTGGCATTGTCATAGTCATATTCATCATGTGCAAAATGCCCTCCCTACACCTCCATGACCTGACCCTGTTTAGAGCTACCGATGAGCTGGTCTGAAATCCAACTGAGCCATCGCACCGGTTTCCTGACTATACGCCCAGACCGAGTCCGGTTTTCGGCAGTAGGATCATCTCCTATTGGTCGGTCGCGAGCATGCGCATGGTTATCTCGTTTACTTCCGGTCGCTTCATCGCTCGGCTTCATCTCGACCTGTACGCCCTTACTCAAACTACTAGGTTTGATATCCCATTTCACGAAGTTTGTTCCAGTATAAGGCTTCAACCGATTGAAGTGAACGACTTTCGACTTGGACTTCAGAGTTCTCTGAATTCTATATACAGTGTCATCTAGGCTGCTGATGACCATGAATGGACCTTCCCAAAAACATGACAACTTTGAGGACAAACCAATCTTACGCGTCGGGTTATGTAACCAGACCACATCGCCTGGACTGAAAGGTCGGCCAGACCTGCGTCGATCATAATGTCTCTTTTGAACTTTCTGCTGAGCCCTGCAATGCACCCTCGCTCTCTCGTATGCTACCTCGAAACGCTCTCTCAGCATAGAGGGGTATTCTGTGGTTTCCGCTGGTTCAATGTAGGGTGGCAAACCTGTAACCAAATCCAAGGGTAACTCAACTTCCCGCCCAAGCATCATTTTGTTTGGAGTGAAGCCGGTGGTCTCGTGTCGTGTACTACGATATGCCATCATAGCAAAAGGGAGCTGTTCATCCCAGTCAGTCTGGTTGTTGTTCACCATCAGGGCAAGTCTTGTTTCTAGTGTCCGGTTGAATCTCTCAACCATGCCATCGGATTGAGGGTGTAGTGGAGTGGTTCTTGTCTTCTCCACATCAAGGAGTGTACACATTTCGGAAAACAACTTTCATTCATAGTTTCTGCCCTGGTCAGAGTGAATCTCTCGAGGTGTCCCAAACCTACAAATAAACTCTTTCACTATCTTGTCGGCTATGGTGGATGCCTCTTGATCAGGGATAGCATATCCTTCTATCCATCGGGCAAAATAATCACTGACTATGAGTATGTACCTATTGCCAGCCTTTGATTCAGGCAATGGTCCCAGAACATCTGTAGCTAACCTCTCCATTGGTAGCCCTACCATGTACTGTCTTAATGGGGCCCGTAATCGCTTAGCAGGGGGCTTCCTCTTTGCACATGCCTCACACTGTTGGCACCACCTGTCAACGTCCTGTTTCATTCCAAACCAGTGAAACCGTTGACCTATCTTTGAAAGCACTTTCTTGCTCGAAAAGTGTCCGGCCGTCTTCGAAGCATGCAACTCTTGAAAAACACCTTTCCTATGCGACTTAGGAAGAAGAATTTGCCATGCCACACTACCATCATCACTCTCCCATCTCCGACAAAGTATGCCATCCCTAAAGTCTAGCCGATCCCATTGTTTCCAGAAGTACTTCACTGCCTGATTTTCTGGTGATACCGCTTCCCATGCTGGGCGCAGAGAACCTCTTTGTTTCGCCTGTATGATCCACGATATTTCTGAATCATGGGATTGGGCCTCTATGAACTTTGTCCTCTCCCATTCGCCCTCGTCAGTGACCAACGACACTTGCCCTTCCCCTGTCATACTCTCTGAATTCTGGAGGGGTTCTGTACGATGCACTTGCGATCCCCGAGACACATCTGGCAGTTGTGCAACAAGGACACAAAAAGATCCTCTCTGAACGTCACCATGGTACCCCATCTTCTCGCACTGTCGACATGCTCCTCTAGACATGGCATCTGCGTTTTTTTTTTTTTTTTTGTCTGGCCTGTACTGAATTTCGAAATCGAAAGTCCCAAGGACTCCCAACCATCTGGCAAGCTGGCCCTCTGGCTCTTTAAACGTCATTAACCATCTCAAAGCGCAATGATCCGTCCGGATCAGAAAATGCCGTCCATACAGGTACTGCTTGAAGTACTTCACAAAGCTTACGACAACCAGAAGTTCACGTCTTGTCACACAATAATTCCGTTCGGACTCCGTAAGAGATTTGCTGGCAAAGGCAATCACTCTTTCTCTTCCGTCTTGTTGCTGGGACAGAACTGCTCCAATGCCATATGAACTGGCATCGGTGTCGAGGATATACTCACCAGTATCACAGGGGTAAGCAAGAATTGGTGATTCCGTAAGTCTGGTCTTCAGGGTAATAAAAACTTCGTCACATGAATTTGCTATCCATCTCGGTCAACCTATGAAGAGGACGGGCAATTGTGGCAAAGTCTTTTATGAACCTTCGATAGTATGATGCTAGGCCGAGAAAACTTCTCACACCGTGTACATCTTCGGGAATGGGCCACTTCTTTATGGCATCTATCTTCTCCGGGTCAGTAGACACACCATCCTGTGAGACCACATGTCCAAGAAATCCAACTTCCTTCTGAAAGAAGTGACACTTTTTCGGCTTCAACTTCATTCCAGCAGATGTCAACCTAGTGAGAATATCTTCTAGATTCAGGATAGCTTCATCTAAGATACTCCCATACACAATAATATCGTCTAGATACACAAGACAAGACCTCCACTGTACGCCAGCCAAAATCATCTCCATAAGCCTCTCAAAGGTAGAAGGGGCATCACACAGGCCGAACGGCATGACATTAAACTGGAAGAGACCACCTCTGGTAACGAAAGCAGATTTCCTCTTGGCATCATTATCCAAAGGCACCTGCCAGTATCCACTGGCCAAGTCCAAAGTAGAAAACCACTTCGCTCCTTGTAAGGCATTCAGCGAATCGTCGATCCTGGGGATAGGATAGGCATCCTTCACAGTCACATCATTCAAACGACGATAGTCCACACAAAAGCGGACTGAACCATCCTTCTTAGTCACCAAAACAATAGGTGATGCCCATGGGCTTGTGGATCTTTCGACTACTCCTCGGACTGACATATCTTGAATCAGCTTATCTACCTCGGACTGTTTCTGAAAAGGCAAACGCCTGAAGGCCTGTCTGATAGGTTGAGCATCTCCTGTCTCAATATGATGTTGAACTTCTCTTGCACATCCCAGGTCGGCATCTGATTTGGCAAAGGTATCTTGAAACCGCCTCAACAATAAAGCCACTTTCTGTTTATCTTTCTCCTTTATATCAGCGGTACTTCTCGTGTATAGATCTTGCAGATGCTCTGGTAGAGTTGTCTCCCCCATATCAACTGTGTCCACCTGTAAAGAGCTACAATCCTCTGCTATTCCTGGATCACTCTCTGGAATAAAAGTATGGCATCGACTGACGGTTTCCAACTCCCCCATAGTGATCCCCTTGTATACTACTACTGCTTCAGAACTGGCATTCAAAACCCTCACGGGGAACATCTCTCTCTCCGTATCCAGCAGTACCCTGCCGACTACCAGACGTCCTTCCAAAGAAGATCCAGGTTCGACTACAGCCCATTTGCCACAACTCAATGGCGATGTAGATCGACATGGTAATACCGCTTCACTTCCTGGGAGAACTGTTGTATTCTGTGCCAAAACTAGACGACATGCTCTCGTCTCTTCTTTGGCCACCTTCTGACAGACAATTTGCTCTTCTCCACAGGTCAGACTTCCGCTCTTGGGGTGTAGTCGTACATCATACTTACAAAGGAAGTCCATTCCAAGAATAGCTTCTGACTGGATATCTGCTACCATCACAGTCAGCACAACGGGGGTCGACACAATTCCTATATCTGTCACACATTCACCATAGACACTTATGGGCTTTTTGTCTGCTGCCCATAACGTTATGGTCGACTGCTCCAACTGAGGTCTAACTTCAACTGGTATCTGCTGGTACATCTCCTTAGACAAAATCGTTACGCATGAACCTGTATCAACTAGAAAATGAACGTCAGTTCCTGAAATACAACCGCTAACATGGAAACCAGAATCAATAGAAAATACATCTTTATTCAATATACCCTGATTTACATTTAGAGATTGAGGCATCTCGTCTCCATCTATGACCGGATTCAAGCCTCCTGAACCAGTCATTCCTAGTTTCCCGGTTTTTTACCAAGAGCACCATCTTTCTTCAATTCCAATTTCCCATCATTCAACAAGGGGCATTGGCTCTTATAGTGGCCTTTATTTCGGCATAAGTAACACTCAACATCTGAGAGAGTTCGTCTTCTGAATGTGCTCTGGTCTTCCTGTTCAATAGCATTTCTTGCAGTTACTTCCGTCAGTAATGTCTGAAGCTGCTGCTCAATCTTCTCAAGCCTGAGCTTAGCCTGATCAGGGAGAGTCTCTACCTCACGAACGTGCCACCTGGAAGACTGCTCCTGTCGTCCCGCTTCAATTTTCCTGAAACCCTCTACCTCTAAAGCAATAGTAACTGTCTGCTCCAAATTTACTGGTTTGCCTTGATAAATCCTCATTCGTGTTTCCGAATCCTCAAGTGCATCTACGAAATGAGTCTTGGCAAGGCGGTCTCTCTGCACCGCTGTCATATCTGGGTAAGCAAGATCAGAGAGCTTCCTAATGGACTGTCCAAGTTCCCGTAGTCCTTCTCCACGTCCCCTACGTCTATTCCGCAACTCTGCTAGATAAAGCTCAGCCTGTTCTCCTGGACCAAACCGAGTTGTCAGCACATGAGTCAATTTCTCAAAGTTTCCCTGCTCCTGTGGGGATAGGCTGAAAGCAATCTGTCTGGCTGGACCGCGCAGGTGCGTGAAGAGATAAGCTGCCTTCTCTCTTTGCCTCCAGTGGTTTATCTTAGCGGTAGTATTGAATACACTCAGATATTCCAGCCACGACCCATCTCCAGTAAATGTCTCCGGTCTCACAGTCAAATTCCTGGGGTGGACTCGATCACTATCTCCACCCCCTGTATGTTCATCTTCATCATCTGAAGAAGCTGGTTCGCCCCTCCGTGACCCTCTCCGATA
Source organism: Hanleya hanleyi (assembly GCA_036873755.1). Lineage (NCBI taxonomy): Eukaryota > Metazoa > Mollusca > Polyplacophora > Lepidopleurida > Hanleyidae > Hanleya > Hanleya hanleyi. Next base: position 16,758 of record JAVTVY010049889.1, on the reverse strand, counting down.
CTGACGAAATACCACTTCTTCTTCTGCCCCGCCTTCATCAACCAGGTTATCGTGAGCATCATCCAACATCTCCAGACTTTGTTCTGCCATCTTCAAATCTTCGAATGAAAGAAACACATTTATTTACATCCCACAATGCACTACTATCCCACCGCTGCCACCAATTGTAACGAATTTCATATCCATTGGTGTGTGTCACTTCATAGTTTTGCTGCCACCAGTGACGTAAGGTGTCACGACCCTCATAGACAACTTTATATTCTAAAAATGCCCTCTCATAGGCTTATCTGTAATGGCCCTCTAATAGACCCAAGTGTACCGGCCCTCTCATAGGCTTAACTGTAATGGCCCTCTAATAGACCCAACTGTACTGGCCCTCTCACAGGCTCATCTGTACTGGCCCACTAATAGACCCAACTGTACTGGCCCTCTCATATGCTCATCTGTACTGGCCCACTAATAGACCCAACTGTACTGGCCCTCTCATAGGGACATCTGTACTGGTCTTCTCATAGGGTATCACATTAATGCATAATCACATCTCTTCTTAGTAGCGTCTTATTCCCAGTCTAGTCTGGATGGCGCTCGTTACACGGGTCCGCCACTATTCGCCAGATACTCGTGGTATATCGAGCTGGTAAGGGGTCGACTTCATCTAAGTCAAATCCACCAGCGGAAATGATAGCAGAGCACTATGGGACATCATTACATCTCAATTACATGTAGGTCACCTTGTTTCGAGAACATCCAGATATCCCTCAGGATATTTCCAGGATACTACATTAGCGACCAGTCTGGCAGGACAAGAAGGATACCCAAAGGATACCTCTGAGGATATCTCAGGATTGATTTTGAGTACCATGAGGATATTCGAAGGATATCTTTAAAGAAATATCAGGATACATTTCCAGTACCATAAGGATACACAAAGGCATTCGCATAATTATAAAGGATGGAGACAAGGCGATAATTCAACGTTCAAAGATAATGCTTGTATTATTAACAATAAAGTGCAACATGATATATATATACAGGTATTTACATGCGTAAGGATACTTCAGGATATATTATCAAAACAGAATATGCTCATCGAATACTGGGTACCGGTATCAATTATATAGCCACTTTCAGGACCGCGATAACAACTATTCTACAATTTAATATAGCGGCTGATCGCAATAATCATGGCTTGAATACCGCTTACGCTGCAGGATATATGCGAGATATCCATAGGATATGTTAAGTTATGTTGGATATTCACCATATTCCCATCACGATATGTTAAGGATATCTCAGCGAGTCTTTCGGCCGTACGTCAGGATATATTAGGTAGTGTGACCGTTTTGAGGTTTCCCTGTATAGCCCCAAATTGGCTATATACGGAAGGCCAGAAGGCTCCGCATCACAACTTAACTCGCTTGGCTTTGCAAAGAGGTACTCAGAAATCGAGCGCTTTGGACAGTGGGGATCTGGCTTAAACGATATCTGCCATGCCGTGTAGATACTCTGCTTTCAGATTAAATAAGTGAATAAGTCATTTCGTACGGTTTGTCAATGATTTCTCTTTTTACTGATATCAACACTGTTCTACTATCTTTACTACAATACCATAATATTAAAACATACATTTGTCATATACAATAAGTCACCCCTTTTAATCTAGGGTCGTAACTGTAGCCCAAATATAATAAACCAAACTGACCTGTTCGTTAACAACTCCCTTTTTCTCTCGCATTTCTATCCAATTCCTTGCTTGTCCATTTTTGAAGACCTGGAAGTCTGTATAACTAGTTTACGTTTCAGCTGTTCCCGCTCAAGTGTCCGCTAACGAGTTCCCCGCTCAAGAGTCCCCTGATTTTCGCCCACTGTCACTATTTATACCGATTAAAGCCCCTAAAGGCTTATGCTATCGTTCGGGATGTCGTCATTTTTACGGTCTCCCACTGGCCCCTGATGCGGTCATGATCCTATCACTGATTATTCATTATCAAGTCATCAGACCATATTTGGAATTCCCATTCTGTATCGAAGGGAATTCAAGGCTCACACACTTCTCTTTTATATCTCTTTGTTATGTGTTCCTAATCCGTTCAATCGTTATCCGTGCAAGTGAACGTTTGCTACTGAACGACTTAGAAAAGAATTCAGATCCATTACCAACTTAATTCCATGTCTTAATATCATTGTTTGCTCTGATATATCGTGTACCGTAAGGTCTTATTTTAAATATAAAGACCTGGACGATAATGACCTACGCAGCAAAGTCATTTACCAAATAGAGTGTGGCGTTTGCCATGTAAAATACATAGGTGAGACAATTAGACATGTTCCTCAGAGAATGGACGAACATAACATATGTTCAAACCAATATAACAATTCAGTATTTAGACAACATTGTTTATCTTTTGGTCACAATCCATCAGAGAGCACACGCAGTATTGTAGATTCCAGCAACACAGAGTACAGACTTAAAATGAAGGAATCGCTGTTCATTTCTGGGCGAAAACCTAACTTGAATGTACAGTGTTCTTTTGGCAGGACGTAATTATTGAACTATAACCATTTAATCGGATTTCTTGTTATACTTTCATATGAAAATTCATCCAACACAGATTAATCATCCAAAGATACTTCCTTGTTAAATAATTCGACAATTAACTTTTGCCTTCACCCAAAATAATGACTCACTCATCAGCATTTATTAACTGGGTTAGAAGGTCGCATAAATGACCATAGTTTTTCTCTATGGACCACCTTGGTGTGTTATTGACCAGAGTATTTTTCTGTGTTGCCTGAGGGGCCAGCATCTGGTCTCCATTTTCAAAGTGATTATCTGTGTTCTCTCAATGTTCCCTCAAGCAGTGGCAACACATTCCAGTGATAAATTATTCATACTCTCGCTGAACTGAGATTCTAAGGCAAGAAAACTATATGTTATTCCTGTATCCCAATTTCACAGTACAGCCCTAAACTTTTACTAAATTTCATAATGAATTATCATTTGTGTTCTATGATATAATAATATTTGTTATCATATTTATTCTACTATATAATAGTAGGATGGAACGGTTGGATTTCAGATAACATCTCCAGACATCTCCCACTACAGTATCTTCTATTAGGATTAATACAGGCCACCCACCCATAGTGTCATCACCAGGCAATAGTAATACTTGTAGCTATGATCTGGGTATCCTTAAGGATATAGGCCCCATTCCCCAGAGTAAGATAGGTCCACAACCCGGTCCACCTGCAGCTCCGGACCCAGGGACTTTCACCCTCTGCAGTGTCCTCTAAAGTGGATATGCTTTATCAACGGGTCTCAGTTCTCCTCATTGAAAGGTGTAGGGATACATATCCTAGATGGGTTCAAGTATAACTAATCTCTGACAGGCACGTTTAATATACAATTTCGGAAGGATATACACTCAAACATTATCTCAGCATTGCCGGTACCATAGATCATGTTTCCCAGACACAGTATCCTGGAGGATATACTATCCCATTCCCCAAAGCCAAGAATATGGCCACAAACCCGGTCCACCTGCAGTTCCGGTAGGGACTTTCATCCTCTGCAGTATCCTCTGACCAACGGGTTATACTCCGAGTCTTCTTCATGAAAGGCTTAGGGATACATATCCTTGATACCAGCAATACCAAGTATCCTTGAGTGATATTTATGGGGTTATTATCAAATTTGGAACATTCAGGATATATATCCTATAGAAAATAGGATACTAGGATATAGTATGCTGGAAGGAACGTACAAGGACAGTAACTATATTTGCGTTCTGAGCATATGGCTTAAGGATACATATCCTTGACTTCAACAATAACATACATTCTGTACTAGAGAGGGGTTGACACTGAAATTTGGCTTTATAGGATATTAGTATCCTAAAGGATACCATTTATGCTATAGAACAGTATACCATGTGTAGGATACTAATCATGATGATGCTCAAGGGGGAGTATCCTACAGGATACCATTTAGACGCAGGATATCTAGGATATATATCCTGTAGGATAGTGTACTATGGGATGTCAAGGATATATCCTATAGGATACTATTTTAGACATAGTAGGATATCTAGGATATATATCCTGTAGGATAGTTCACTATGGGAGGTCAAGGATATATCCTATAGGATATCATAATTATAGGATCATAGTGGTCGTCCCCAGTATATCCTTAGTAGGATATCCCCTTTATTAGTCATCTCCAGTATTCATCTGTCACCCATAGTAAAAGGTGACCCTACCTCGTCAGCGACAAGGGGCAAAATGCAAAGAACATACTTACTCTCCGGTTTATATAGCCCGCCAGAGGTAAAACCACGTGACTACAATACCTACGCTGATTGGCTGAGCCACCGAAAGCTGTCTGCAGCCGATTCAAGCCATGACTATAGTATCCACAAAAACATAATAAACTCACCAAATTTCCCTGAAACAACACTAAATTTCCGCTGAAATATTTACCTAGATACCACTAGAAATTATTACTAAAGTTTTTACACAGTTTACTGTCCAAATTTAAAGTCCAAAGTACGTCGGAGCGTCTAGAATGTAGCTTCGCAACATGGTCTCTTGTCAGGAGAAAAGCATGTTACAAATTTACGGAATAAAGGCATCTACCAGGCAATCAGGGAGTTATCACAAGCTAACAAGTATTTACTAGGTAAGCTGGCATTTGGTTCAATCAGATACCATGTTATTTTAAACAATTTAGCCATTGTAAACACTAAAACTGGTCAAAAATAGAGACACATGACAGTGTTGAAAACTGGTCCCGCGATAATGCATTTCATACAGGTACAAATCAGACATGTGGGACAGACTGTAATAACCCTGCAAAACTTACCTACGACACTCAAATACACATTTAGCAGTCAGACAATTTCCCCAACAATATTTAGAGAAAATGGTAGTGTGACTAATAAACATTCTCTACACTAAAATACAGGACAGATATGGTATAATACAGCACAGATTTGATATAATACAGGACAGATACTGTATAATACAGCACAGAATTGGTATAATACAGAACATATATTGTATAATACAGGACAAATATGACACAATACAGGACAGATTTGGTATAATACAGGGCAGATATTGTATAACAGTGGACAGATATGGTATAATACAGCACATATTTGGTATGATGCGAGACAGATATGGTATAATACAGCCAAGATATCAGTATAATGCACACCCCACAGGACGCAGGCTGATCAAGGATGGTCCCTCTCTACCCCAAATACCTTCCTTCACTGCCCCAAAATGTACACTTTCCCTACTACTCCTACTGATGACGTCACCGATGACGTCACAGATGACGCGAACATCCCTCAAATCGGGATGTACACCCGGAAAGCTACAAGATGACACCTCCCAGAACGCATTCGGACCAATAGCGGTCCATTTCTACCCAAACACCTTCCTTCACTGCCCCAAAATGTTCACTTTGACTACTACTCGTACTGATGACGTCACCAATAACGTCACAGATGACGTGAACATCCCTCAAATCGGGATGTACACCCCGAGAGCTACAAAATGACACCTCCCAGGACGCATTCGGACCAAGGATGGTCCATCTCGACACCAAATACCTTCCTGCACTGCTCCAAAATGGCCACTTTACTTACTACAACCAACTGCGCATGCGCAGATTGACGCGACTTGCATTTAAAAACACGCCATTCTGACTCTACCCCACACAAGCTTCACTTTGACACCTTCCACGACCCATTCGGACCCATAGCGGTCCATCTCTACCCCAAACACACACCCACATACCCCCCCAAAATGCCTGCTTTCTATACTACGGCCAGACTGCGCATGCGCAGAATATTGAAAACGGACGAACCATTAGTCCAGTCGGATGCTCCTCCACGAGAGCTTCAAAATAAGACCTCATACGACATCATAGGATCATTAGGGGCTCACCTAGATCCCAAAACGTCTACCCCGTATGGGCCTATACCCGATAGCCATGCAGTATAGGCCTATGGGCCTACCCAGGCCTCGGTGAACTTTTCCAAAAATTTCACCGTTTCGCTCCGAGACCCTTCCCATCGTGTTCTAAATGACGAGACGTGAAAAACAAATCCAAGCAACCCATATCACAATGAACGTGTGTGAATTTCCCAGGTTGAACCTATACCCCCATATAGCCAGTATGGGACTATATGGGCTATATGGTACTTTTCCAAAACTTTCACCGATTCGCTCAGGGACCCTTCCCATCGTGTTCTAAATGACGAGACGTGAAAAACAAATCCAAGCAACCCATATCACAATGAACGTGTGTGAATTACAACACATATAAGGGAAGTGGGAAGAGGTGCCGACATACTGACTGCGTCACATGACTTCACAGAATAGTCTTCTGGTTAACCTATTCTAAAGCATATACCAAGAATCTAACGATTCGTGATATGTGTTGTATCTCAGGTACGCTTTTATTGTACCTGTTCATGTGGCAACTTGGATGATATGACCACACGGCCCCTAGCACCGGCATAAGCGGTATTAGATACAAATCTAGAGAGCTATGATGGAAATGCTCTGACAACTCGTATACTGGTAATTGGTGAGCTGTTTCGCTGTGACAACTCGTACATTGGAGATTGGTGAGCTGTATCGTCGTCAGATGTAAATGACGGCATTTAACACATACCCCCATATAGCCAGCCTACAGGCCTATATACAGGCCTACCCGGTACTTTTCCCAAAAATTTCACCGATTCGCTCCGGGACCCCTCCCATTGTGTTTTTCTCGGCGAGACGAGAAAAACGAGACCCCACAACCCATAGTAAAGCCCACAACAAAAAATTGACCACCCCTCCCCCATATAGCCAGTATGAGCCTATATACAGACCTCGGTGACTTTTCCCAAAAATTTCACCGATTCGCTCCGGGACCCTTCCCATTGTCATTTTCTTGGCGAGACGAGAAAAACGAGACCCCACAAGCCATAGTAAAGCCCACAAAAAAATTGACCACCCCTCCCCCCATATAGCCAGTATGATCCTATATACAGACCTCGGTGACTTTTCCCAAAAATTTCACCCATTCGCTCCGGGACCCCTCCCATTGTCTTTTTCTCGGCGAGACGAGAAAAACGAGACCCCACAACCCATAGTAAAGCCCACAAAATTGTTTGACCACCCCTCCCCCCATATAGCCAGTATGAGCCTATATACAGACCTCGGTGATTTTTGCCTTATATTGTATATTGTACAAGTCCGAGTTCCGCTTTTTATATTTTCGGAAAAAAAATCCTAATTTTACATGCACCCACCCCATTGACTTGATAGGCAGACCCCGATAAGCCCGGGGACCGATATTAGCCCTTTTGGCTAGAGGTGATACGGGTTTTCCCCTATTTTAGGGGTAAAGTCCGTGTTTCGCTTTTTATAGTTTCGGGAAAAAATCCTAATTTTACATGCACCCACCCCATTGACTTGATAGGCAGGGCCCAATAAGCCCGAAGATCGATATTAGCCCTTTTGGCTAGGGTTGATAGGTGTTTTCCCCTATTTTAGGGGTAAAGTCCGTGTTCAGCTTTTTATATTTTCGGGAAAAAATCCTAATTTTACATACACCCACCCCATTGACTTGATAGGCAGGTCCCAATAAGCCCAGGGACCGATATTAGCCCTTGGGTTGATAGGTGTTTCCCCCTATTTTAGGGGTAAAGTCCGTGTTCCGCTTTTTATAGTTTCGGGAAAAAATCCTAATTTTACATGCACCCACCCATGACTGGATGCCCCTTCACGAATGCTTCACTTTGATACCTCACTCGACCCAATCGGACCATGCAGCGTATTTGAAGTCTGGGGACTACTTTTTCTCCGCGGAAGCTTTTTCCTGCGACCGCATCACGACCAGACCGCACCACCGCGGAAGAATACATGCCCAGGAGCCCTTTGCCGGAACTATAGTGACCCGGAGTTACCTCCCCCTAGATTGGAACTCTTCTGTGTTGAAGGTAGTTTTCCTCCCCAACGATCACATGATCGCCACGTGATCGAGTTCCGCCTCAAATTTTACCCGGGGAACAATTAATGAGGTCAAGTTGCGTTTATCCGTCTTTTCTATACTACTAACGTGAATGAGTCATCCTCCATAATGCAGTTCTGAATACCGTACTCCTATCTCCGTACCAGGCCCTGTAGGCAGATTAGGGCTGTACAGTTATTAACGGAACTGCCCGTTTAAAATATCAACCAATGAACAGAACGGACGGCGTTTTGGAACAATATGCTACCTTCGTGGGATCTTGGTATAAGGCCCAGTTTATGTAGAGAAGAAGCTGAAGGGCAAACTTTTGAAATCTGAGAGGAAACACCATGAGGGCGTATCGTAAAAAAAAATTCTCGGATAGCCTAAAACATCTGATTTCACAACAACCAGATGAAGACATTGCCTGGCGCTTAATTCGTTCAAATATGGGCATGTACGGAGAGGTCATAAGCTCACGAGTATTTCCGATTGAAATGGCTGATATGCGTTGCGGTGTACAAGCTATCCGCCATGGCTGGCTTATTGGAAAGCAAAATCTGCATTCAACACAGATATCAGTTTTTCGATTTACTCCATCGTTTTTTTTTTTTATCTATCTCTATCACCCCCCCCCCCCCAACCGCCCCCCTTTTTATTGTGTCGAGTTTTATCTATTTGCTGAAAATGACCCCGCCCCTGTCGTTCTTGAGTTAACTCAGAAGAAACTGATTTACAACCAACATTATGCCAAATCTACACTACCAGTGAGCGGGGAGGGGCGGGTTAGTTCATGAATTCCAGCCGTCACACTGGAATTCATGAACTAACCCGCCCCTCCCCGCTCACCAATAGTGTAGATTTGGGATAATGTTGGTTGTAAATCAGTCACGGAATCACGGTTTGGAAGGTACCGTTACCTGTACTTTAAAAGATTGAAGCGCTCGTTACTGAAAATGTATTTTGTTTAAGCAGACTTTCTATTTATTATCGCTTAGTTACTGCTGTCAAGTTTCAAATAAAGTACAATATGCTCCAAAATATTGCAGGTTTGTCGTTACCGGTATATAATAGCGTTTCACCGAGGTTAAATCTAGTCCGCGACGGGAGGAAAAAAACCAAAACGTGACGGATCGAACCACGCTTGTTATTCTGGTAACAGAAATAACAGAGCTTTATTAATCACACATTTTTTCCCCAAAACTTATTCCTGTGATGAAGTTATCACTTCTAGTTCTCAAATTAAGACTGTTATTTTGTCAAATGTATACAGTGCCTGTGAAATGAATATATTTTCTACTGATGTTTTTAACGGTACGGTATGCCTTTCAGTAAAATGCAACTTTGGAAATTGTTGGAAACATAATTCGCGCTCAAAACACATCTTCTCTAAAATTGTCGCGTTTCCATAGATTATAGAATGCGAACAGAAAAACAACATGCTAATATATGAACTACGAACAAATTTGTGGTGACGTTTGTGCGCTTTATATCACAAAATCGAACCGGCCCAAATCTAGTTTGTCATGTCATAACGAACGAAGTTCGTTAAATAGGTAACATACATGCATTACGTGAGACAAAATACAGATACAGAACCTAATCACAAACCCAGTGTAAATCCATGTAAAGACAGACAATCACCGAAGTCTATCATATTCAGATTTCATCGTTTGCGTGGGCGTTTTTGCGGGGGCTGCCATATTGGATTTGAGGCAGTGTGGGTAATAGCTAAAATTAGAACAGTATCGAAATTTAATCTAAGAATATTTGCTATAGATTTGAAAAAAATAAATATATATGCTAATAAATATGCTAATAAATTCAAGGATGAATTTCCTTCCGATTCTCTTCCGACTGATAGAATATTTGGCGAAAACGCCCGAGTGTCGTCTGCACTTCTCGCACGCAAATGTTTGCAGAGTGCGGTCAGACCTCTTTTGTCGAGAAAATGGCACTTTACATCAGTGCAGAAATTTCATAAAATTTAGTTGTACGGCAAGAAAAAGCTGTATAACGTGTCCATCTATAAGAAGCTTATTTATTAGGCCTTGAAGATCTGATGTTTCGTAAAGAGATAATCGATTGTTCATTTAAACAAGCGCTGGATGAGCGCAAAGACCTCCGTCGAGGCAACAGGGTCAGTAGGGGAATAGTACATCACTGAATAACATATAGGGCCGGATGCCAAGCTTCGCATTTGTTGGACGTTAACTTCACCAATGGTAATTAACCTGAGATTGAGGGTTCCCCATTAGCATGTCCAGCTAGGGATGTGGAAGTCACATTCCCCGCAAATAATTTTTCCTTGATTTCACGTGCTTGAAATATTGGGGTATGGAATGGAGTATATTGATGGAAAACCTGGGATACTGCTTGAGACATTAGGCCCCTTCCCACCCACACCTCCCCCTGAGAGGACGCCCCCACCCAAATCAACACGTTATCGGCAGAAATGAGACCCTGTGTGCCTAGTTTTACCAACTTGCTTGTGATTTTATGCTATAGGCCCTACACATCAACACTTCATATTTTATATGTGTACAGTATAGCATCCTCATTGACAGAATCCTCTACAAAACACATCTGATTTTACCGACACTCCGTTCTGATCTGTCTCAGCATCATGTGATGATTCAATGAGCTCGAAATAATTTTGCATACTGGTGTTATAGGTCACCTTCACCATAATGTATCAATTACCATGGACTTGTACATGTATCACATTCATATTGAATGGTGATGGCTGATGAGAATATTGCCCATATGGAACAAATGGCTGGATTCCAGCGAATAAAAAGTTCATGTTAATCATAAACAACATACAATTAATAATACTATCAAATAATTATGTATATTCCGTGTCGACATCAATATAATACAGACAATATTATGACTGAATCATGGTAACAGATATTCAAGGGTATTTATGTCTACACTAAACTGAAGGAGACCCATGATGCGTATTATATTACATGTATGTTGTAAAACTTCACTTGCTAATCTCGATTATGTTGTTTATTGTGAAAATAAATGAAGTTATGAAAATAAATTTAGTATGATTGCCCATTACCCTCAAATTAGAAATATCTTCAGCAGCTAAAGTTAAGCCAATCATAACAATATATAACACCATGGTATTGTTGTAATATCACCCAGGTATTGATCTTTGGTTAAGAATGTACATATACCAGAAGTGGAATTGAAATTTGAATAAAATAATCAAAATATGTTCGGTTTTTGATGCTAAAGGTCACATACCGTACAGACATGTATCCACATGGGATTTCTCGACTCTCTATACTACAATCCCTCATCAGGACCTTATTGACCGTATAAGTTCATTAATAGTATCTGTGTTCAAGAAAACTGATCGTAGATATATTAATGTCGGAAGCCATAAAGCATTCTTTAGCTCGACTACATACAAGAGATATCATTCATGGGATGTTTCTTTGTTTATAGAGTTGCTTGAATTCCTCATTAAAAATATCTATGTGAAATTTGGCAACACAATATATCAACAGCATATAGGTATTCCAATGGGTACTAATTGCGCACCCCTGTTGGCTGACCTGTATCTGTTCTCTTATGAATATGACTATATGCAGGCGCTTTCAAAAACCGATCCATTCAAAGCCGGTTCCTTCTCATTCACCAAACGCTATATAGACGATCTTCTCGCTGTGGATAATCGCTATATAAATGACGCAGTGAAGGATATATATCCACCTTCACCGGATTTGAAGGAAACTACAGATAACCCTACAGGCACATCATATTTAGACCTATATCTCTATAAAAATGAAGCGGGCCTTCTCTCTCGTCGACTGTATGACAAAAGAGATGATTACAATTTCGACATCGTAAACTATCCCTTTCTGAACAGTAATATTCCAGTGAGACCTGCATATGGCGTATACATATCACGCCTAGTAGCATTTGCTAGATCCTGTGTTAAATGTGACGATTTTAATCAACGTCACAAAACATTGTTGCAGAAACTTATAAAACAGGGCTATTCCACCAAGCGCCTCCACTCAAAGTTTCTCAAATTTGGCGATACATATCGCATGCTGATAGCAAAATACGAACGTAGCGTGCAAGACCTATGGGGCTACGTTTCGTAACATGTGTCTAATTCCGCTTAACCCGGGGCTAGGGGCCGTATGAGCCCAGGTACTTCAAGATCCTCATGGTACTCATATGAACAGTCACAATCAAAGCGTGACTGAGGTACATCATTTTTAGATGACGACTCTATAACGAATATTATGGATTAAGAATACTGATCAGCGATACGGATTTGATATTTTGGAACATCATGATGTCTTGCCGGCATCATTGAAAACTGCTGACCGCTTCTCTCTTGCAGGAAACAAGCCTATGTTTATGTATACTTTTGTCTTTTTGAATTTGGTGCTATTACTGTTATATGGAAATGGAATAGGTCTTTGGATTATGGACGCGGATATTCTCTAATGGACGACGGCTGGATTATGAATGACCGACTAGACGCTTGTAATTTACCTCTGCTCAGGAAATGAAGTCTTTGTTTCTAGAAGGTAAATCATTTCAGACACATTCAAGTCCTCACCTGGTCAAGGGAGATAATTTTGTAAAAAAAAAATAAAAAAAACAAAACAAAAACAAGTATAGATCCACACTGGTGCAGACCAGAAAGTTTTATGACCTTTGATGATATTTGTGGAGCATGCTGCAGGACTTCAACTTTCATGAATCTGATATTATCAACACAATCCCATTCTACATGATATTTTAGCCATAGCACCGATAAACTAGATCCCTTCATTTATGTGGTCTAGATCCAGGAGCTATTGGGAGCTGCAGGTTTTGTAAAAGATAGATCCAATTATTCCGAGAGAAGGAATGAAGTCTGGATTAATCTCCTTATTTCATCTAGTGATACTGGCTGTTAGGTTCCAGATCACGGGGCGGAACAAAGCATGTGAAATGTGATCGTATGGCAAATAAATGCCCAGTGGTATGTCCAGGGCTTAAAACAAAAAAAAAAGAAACAAAAAAGGTTCCATCCGTGCTATCAGTCAAAAATCTCAATAATGTAGGCCTACATGTGGAATGTAGACACTCCTTTGTTTCAGCTACAATTCCGAATAAGTTCTCAGAATATTATCAGGTTTTAACAAGCAAATTATTCTTCATCAACAAGTCTCACAGCACACAATGTGGATGTCACGAAACTGTTAGGATAAATGAAAAGAAAAATATATGTATATTATTTATCAGCTTTATTAAATAAGTTTACAGACTCACGCAGGTAGATCAATTTGGTGCTTCTGCAAAATCAAACCATTATTCAACTGCTAAATGCCAAGATAAATAGCCCCCCCCCCCGAAATATAATTTATCAGCAAAATTTAGAATAACTGTTTTTAAACAACTAGGCTGGTGGATATCATCAACTGAAAGAAAACAAGTATCAGTAAAATCAGGGCATCGTCGATTGTGGTGTTGTCTTCCAGTCAGTCAGTCGGTTTGATATGCAACAACAACAACTTAGACTATTTGGTTGGCTTCGACATAAGTCATCAGCCGACAAATACTTTACGATATATAGAAATGACGGGTGGTGTACTATGAATCATCGAGTTGTAATGACATCAAATGGCGACAATAAACTTACCAGAAAAACGGCAAAAAATCGCATTGTCAATCTCTACAAGCTGGCGGGCCGCCATGTTAAATCTCCCGGTGGATGGGAGGTGGAACCCGACTACAGAAGCAAGGCCCACTGCAATGCATTGCAATGGGGAACCCCATTATTTCAATAGTGTCCAACAAAAGTGCCTAAAAATTTCGTCGGGAACCATGACAATCCTTATTGGAAATCCTATGAGTCGTGGGTTGCCCATATGACAATTATTTGGCGGGAGATTTCACGTTGCGCTCCTAGACCTCTGTCTGATCGACGGGGGTAAAAAATAAACATTTGCCATGGAGTTGTGACCTTACGCCGTAGCAAAATCAAGCCATCCAAGTTCTTTCGCTGCCGTCCGCCTGATAAATTAGGTCATCCAAAGTTCGCAAAAAAATGGGGAAACACGGTGGGAGGGCAAACAACCCTCTGAGAGAGGAAAGTGCATTCTGGGATGGATGTAACTATGATGTTGGGAGGAAAATGTCATCTACCGGTGACCAAGGTGAGAAATGATCGCGTGTATTATGATTATTACGGGCGATAATCTTGCCCGATATATTGCATTGAAGGCCCATACCAACATAGATTCGGGATACACTTTCATACAATGTATTTCATAATGCATATGACCAACAGAACGGGTACAACTCGGGCACTACATTTGCCAGAGCGAATCAAACGTGCCAAATTGGACAGATAAATAGTGATTTAAAGAAACTGAGATCACCGAGAGCGATAGTTTTCAGGCACATGAAATATAGTCCTGGTGTAATCATATGGAGAACGTTGTTCAATGGTGGAATATGTGATTAAACGCTCATTCATGGGTTTAAATATTTGGCGAATGTAACCCGTTTGCAGGCAGGGTCACACTATGAATGTTAGCGATTGTAACGCCGATGTCAAGAGTAACAGTCACTTTCGAGAAGGCTTCGTCGCCTTTCGGTGAATGTTTTTATGTGAATGACCAACCAATGAGACCATAAACGTGATGTAAATATATTAAAGAATCATACGTGAGATGACAGGCTGTATGGGACCATATTTTGTGGAATGGTCGCTTTCTGAGAGTGAGTTCTGTGGGATGCATTCCAGAAGATTCCAGTTTCTGAGTGTGTATCATTTGCTCTATATTTCTAGTTCCATGTGAGTTAATGGTATCCCACTGTGATGTAGAAAATATCTTCTATCATGTATTTTCGAGAGAATAAGGCCTGCAAAATGACCATTTCTTACTCCAGGAACACGCACTGTCAGAAAAAGAAAATATGGCTTGTCATTGAATAGGGTGAAACAGCGGAGAAGAAATACTGGACAACTTGGTAGGATGATAATAGCATCATGCAAATTTTGCAATAATATTTGTCCAATTGAATAACTAAGAAAACACATGATATTAAACACCGACACCTTCTGATTTGTACATGCTATTTGGTTTGGTTTGGTTTGGTATCATTTATTCACCATCCAAAATACAACATATATAAAGAAAAAAGCAGAAGTTACAATATATCACAAAGTATGAGTTTCGCAAATATTAGAGTGGCGGGAGAAAACCCCAAAGGGTTTATTATATCCCAAAGCCAAGAATAAACAGAAAAGATGCGTTGATTCAATCTCTGAGATGTTAGTGTGAGGCAACGAATTACAAAGGATTATAAACAAAGCATAGTGGTAGAAAGTGAATAAAGGGTTAATATGATATTGGACTATTTGGGTTCGACGCGATAGCTTAGATATGATAGCCGCCGCCTTGCTACGGTAGGAGCCAGTTTCAATCGAAGCCTGTAATCAATTCGCGGTTTACCAAGACATAAAACTGCGATGTCATTACTTTTGCCCTTCCGCTTCGAATACCACCTTCTTTCGCGCTATATATCGCCCATAATATTAGTTAGACACCATTTCTAATCATCACATATGCTCAGTGTGTGGGACGTTTTCTTAAACTCGCTCGCTGGGCGGATTTTGTTGGAGTGAAAAGGAGTCGTTTCTACCCCCCGGCAGAGTCTTGCTGTCCATGTTGCAGCAGACACCTGCGTTCGTGGATATCTGGTGGAGGTTCGGATTTCGAAAGAGGGCGAGGTACGAGTCTGTGCTTTTCCTAGATTCCGGTATTTGTTGAAAACCGCTACCGGGCCTATGTGATCGTGAGTAGAAGTGGTGTCTAACTAATATTATGGGTGATATATAGCGCAAAGGAAGGTGGTATTTGAAGCGGAAGGGGACAAAGAGTGATCGCAGTTTTATGTTTTGGTAAGCCGCGAATTGATTACAGGCTTCGCTTGAAACTGGGTCCTACCGTTGCAAGGCGGCGGCTATCATATCTAAGCTATCGCGTCCAACTCAAATAACATAACGGTGAACTTAGACATTCAGTTCTAGCTATATTCCAGTGTGCTAGGAATCAAGCTGCCCAAAGTAATGTGCCAGTGATCCGTGTAACGGTCAGGTGTAAGAAAACGACTCGTTGTAAAACGAGGTGAATGTTAACGGAGTGCAGCTTCTTATCCAGAATATACCAGTCTGTTGTAAGGCCCGACGCCGACGAAGATGGAGCATAGGTCAAAGTGATTTTGTACAGGGACGGACAGTAGTAGGGAAAATGATCCCTGAAACGTTGAGGAATCCGGGTGGAGAATGGGTCTTGGGGATCAGTTAGTGATGAGGGAGTAGATAGCTGCCATTCGCCATATTTTCAGCATATTTCTTGTACACGCACTCTAGCTGTGTTTTTCTTGACTGAAATCCAGATCCACAATTAAACATTCTTTAAAATTTCCCATATAATGCTTGAAGAGAGTTATACACTCTAGAACTTTATTTTAGTCTCTCCTTCATTTTTCGTAACTTTCTACAGGCTTACGAAAGATATTCGTGCCCAAGAAAAGTTGGGACCCAAAACCCCTCAACACATGAGAATATCCTCGGATGACGCCAGTACATCCCTAGGTCTACCCGAAACCCCAGAAAATACAGTAGAAAGGTACCAGTAGTAAAACCGTATGCCCCACAAAAGACACTGGGCAGAAAAACAACAAAAAAAACTTTGTTTTGTCAG
>JAVTVY010049888.1:0-23320 GCA_036873755.1 Hanleya hanleyi | reverse complement strand
TTTTCATACACAAGGCAAAGTCTCCATTCATACTTCGAATTAGCCTTGACATATCAGCCCATTCAAAAGAATTCCAAAATTGATATGAAAAGTGATTGCCCAAAACCGATTTGATACGAGTATTATTGATTGCATGTCCTATGTACATGTATCTGGTCATTCCAACCGCCATACCAGGACGAACGATTCAACTACTGTGAGAGTATGCATCCGACACACAGTCGTTGGGTATGTTCTGATTCGCTAGTCTCTGTTTTGTAGATGAAAGGAGATGGTACGATAAGACAGCATTTTGGCCTATACGTGGTGCGGTTGACATAGAAAAAAATAAAATGTCCTAAAAATAATTGTGTTTTAATGTAACGGCAAGCGAAAATATATACACACAATATGAGAAAGTTGTAGCTAGATTGCGTTATGATTATTTCTGAAATGAGATTGAAATCCGCAGAATGTGCTATTTCCTGGGAAAAGGGTCTAAATCAAGCCATTTAAACACACATTTAGAAACGACGGACCCCTTGAACCAACGCGCCATTTAATCCAGCAATGTGCGGTTGCATTATATCTCCATTGCTGGAAAATCTTTTTGGTCCAAGAGGTCCTTCATGTCTAAATGTTTGTTTGAATGACTCGATTTAGATATTTTTTTCGTGAAAAAGCACATGCTGCGGATTTCAATTTCAGGTCATAAGTACATGCATATTCATAACGCAATCGAGCTATAACTTTCACATATTGTGTACATATATTTTCTGTTGTCGTTACATTAACACACATTTATTTTGGAGGCATTTTATTTTTTTTCCACTTCAACCGCACCACGTACTATAGGCCAAAATGCCGCGTTATCGCACCATCTCCTTCACACCTGGGAGGGAGGGAGGGAATTTGGCTTAATGTCACACTCAAGTTTGTTTCACTCATATGGTGACAGTCAGTTTGGTTGGTGGAGGAAGCCGGATTTCACACCTGAGATTTGAATATTTTCGGTAGTCTGATCTATCAGTTCTATCAAAGTGTATACGTCAGTGTTCAGTTCAGCATCACTTACTTTGTATTTCTCATCTTTGTATACGTCAGTGTTCAGTTCAGCATCACTTACTTTGTATTTCTCATCTTTATATACGTCAGAATTAACTCCATCATCAGATGTGTTGAGCTCCAATTTGATTGGTCTGTCTAACGCACCGTCGTCATTGTATACTCGGTCCATAGGAATGAACGACGATTGTCCATCATCCTGTTTGATGTACATGGATGACACGGAATATTCCCAGTCGAAGGTGTGCAGTTCTGGTTTTATTGCTCGAACAGTCTTGCTTTCTGAAAACTTCACAGTGATTCCGTTTTCACCCCACATGTCCCTTGGGATACCATCATCAGCATCTTCCTTTATAACGGACGTTGGAATACCCGGAGAGTCTATGCGGAAATTTGTAGGATGGGGCGAAGATACTGGGCTAACTTCCTGATACTCCATGAAGGGTTCAACCTTTACATCTGGTGGATGATCCATGATGTCGCAGACAGGATCTGTTCCTTCCAGTTGTTTCCTCTAATCAGTTTCCCCGATGATAGGTACTGCTGAATACGAAACATATAAACATGTACATGTAAACATGATTATCAAGGATGATTTCGATTTCTTTATCATGTCATTTCGGTTGGGACCACTAGCATGCAGGTACCCCCATGTCTGAAAAAGCAGAAATGGAATATGATAAGCCCCACAGACAAACCCCCACTGCCAAAACCTCCACCAGATAAAACCAACCACCAGACTAAACGTCCACAGACAAAACTCCCATGTCAAAACCTCCGCCAGACTAAACCTCCACAGACAAAACGGTGTTCATGGATCTATCATCATGTCTATGTTAAATATGGGACGGCGTATTCGACTGAAATTTTTTGAATTCGACTGAAAAAACGGAAACTCGGTAGGTTATTTGTTGATAGCTCGCTTAATACTTGTTCGATTGTGACAATGTAAAGTTTCCGCAGTAGCTGAAGAGATTCTCTTTTCAAAAATATATAGTATGATGACAATTTTTTATTTATTTTTGAGATCAACTGAAAAAATCGTGTCGACTTCGCTGAATTTTTTTCTGGGCCGACCGACATGCGGTTTTTCTTGTCCAGAAAATTATTGCGTGAACTGACTGAAATACTTTTAGGTTTCCGGAATGCTCTACTATTATACGAATAAAATGATATAAAATATATGCATGTACCTCCTACCGTTTTCCGTAAAAGGGTTCGCTGAAAAAAACCGATTGAAAATCACAACATTTTCAGCTGAATCTGCCGTAAAACGGATTAGTGAAGCGAGTTAAAAACTCGGATTTGGAGACGGACTTCCGAAGATTCCGAAAATCCGGAATGAGGATCGCGGGTACGTTTATTGGAAGATTGGTGATGTCGGTAGGTCATAAGTGTCGAATTAAATTTTAAAAGCATAGTTTGCACAAAAAATATCCTATTTTTCAAATAATTGAATGTTTGTCATATAATAACTTAATGTAAATGGAAATAGTATTTTTCTATGGTATAAATATATTTTTTAATTGATCATTAATTTTAAATACGTATATTTTGACCTTCTTGTACCTGAAAAATGACCAGGAATATACATATTTTGTTTTCAGTAATTATTATAATTTATATTAACTAAAATGAATTTTATCATTGTGAGTTTTGTTCACTTACTGACTTTTTGACATCTCACAGCCCAGACTGGTGAACAGCTAATTAAGTTTTAATCCCATGCAATTAATCCCCAACCGCTAATTCGTTACAACACGACGATCGTTAAAAGAAAGTGAGACATAAGGAAATCATTGCCAGCCATGAAACTCGACCCTGTACCACGCAAGACACGCTACCCCACCGAACTGAGCAACCAGAATACCAAATCCTAAACCACACCGACACGCTACCCGATAGATAACACCGAACTGACGCCTCAACACAGAATATCATCCTTTGACTTTCACGCAATATAGGACGTAGACCTGCCGTCTTGTTCCCCGATACACACTCCAAGCATTGTTACAGGCACAGATTTCTGGAAGAACCCACCCTGTTCCCAAGGGCGTCGTTAGGGAAGTCTATTCGAAAAATCCTGAAGACGCCCATGGTTCTCCCATTTTTTTTCTGGACGGCTTTGTGCGTACAAAGGGGTACAAAGACAAAGGAATCATCCACGCGATTACAGTGAACTCATATTTACTGGTATAACTTAACCAAAAACCAGAAAGAGACTTACGAACTTGTGCATAGCGATTCTTATTTACTTCTATTTATATCTCCTACTAATCTCTCATTGTTATTTATTATCTATTTATTTATTTATTTATTTATTTATTTACTTAGCGCTGGAAAAGATATTAAAAAAACAAAGAAATGTACCGCGAAATTCAAATAAAACATTGAGTTGATGGGCCGCGAAATCCGAATGGGAAGCGGCCCTTAAACTACAATTTCAATCAATCAAAGGAAATCATTGAAAACAATGAGTGGTTATGTTCCGATATTATGTCCGATGTTCAGTCACTTTTGAAAAAGCAGTTCCCGTTTGTTCAGGAAACTGGTAAGGCTCCGATGTTTGAAAAGGATGAAGGTCGATGGGTTAATAGTTCTCCATTCTCTTATGTAGATGGGCCGGCTGGTCAGATTCATCACACTGGTAGGGATCATTGGGTAGCCTGTCTGAAAGATAAGGACAATCAGGTATATTTATTAGACAGTTTGAAATCAGGGAATCCGTTGACAACTTCCCTTGAGATTCAACTTTCTGCAGCTCATGGGAAGAGTGACGAAAAAATGACTGTTACAATTCCAAGTGTTCAGCAACAAGACAATGGGTCGGATTGTGGATTAATTTAGTTGAGTTCTGTTTTTACGGTTACCTTGGTAAGACAACTTTGACTTTCAATCCACATACTCTAAGAAAACATTTACTTCAGTGTTTAGAAGATGGAAAAATGTCACCATTCCCACGGATTAACGAGAGTGGAAAGACAGTTAGAATTAGGTCAGTGAACAAAGTTATTAGTCGTTTTTGTTCGTATGGTAAGCCTGATTGTTTTGAAGACATGGTAGGTTGTGACGGGAAAGAAGGTAGGAAAAGGTGTACTGTTTGGAAACATTTGTCTTGTGCTCAGCCAAATGACAATTCTACTGATTGGTTTTGTGACAGACATACTCAGTAGACAAAGAGACCATTTCTTTTAGTTACTCCTTTGTTGTTTTTTGGGATTTCCGGAACAAAGGACCAATTAGTGTGTGAACAGTGTTCCAAAATCATTTTTTTTTACTTGTCAAAATTGTTTTTACTTCATTTTATAAATTAAATGTATTATCAATTAGTAAATTTATATTAATAAAACATCCAAGTAGAAAAATTACTGAGAACAAAATATGTATATTCCTGGTCAGTTTTCATTTCGATTGATAAAAATATATGTATTTAAAATTAATGTTGTGATTTTCAATCGGTTTTTTTCAGTGAACCCTTTTACGGAAAACGGTAGTCTCACTTTCTTTTAACGATCGTCGTGTTGTAACGAATTAGCGGTTGGGGATTAATTGCATGGGATTAAAACTTAATTAGCTGTTCACCAGTCTGGGCTGAGAGATGTCAAAAAGTCAGTAAGTGAACAAAACTCACAATGATAAAATTCATTTTAGTTCATATAAATTATAATAATTACTGAAAACAAAATATGTATATTCCTGGTCATTTTTCAGGTACAAGAAGGTCAAAATATACGTATTTAAAATTAATGATCAATTAAAAAATATATTTATACCATAGAAAAATACTATTTCCATTTACATTAAGTTATTATATGACAAACATTCAATTATTTGAAAAATAGGATATTTTTTGTGCAAACTATGCTTTTAAAATTTAATTCGACACTTATGACCTACCGACATAACCAATCTTCCAATAAACTTACCCGCGATCCTCATTCCGGATTTTCGGAATCTTCTGAAGTCCGTCTCCAAATCCGAGTTTTTAACTCGGTTCACTAATCCGTTTTACGGCAGATTCAGCTGAAAATGTTGTGATTTTCAATCGGTTTTTTTCAGCGAAACCTTTTACGGAAAACGGTAGAAGGTACATGCATATATTTTATATCATTTTATTCGTATAAAAGTAGAGCATTCCGAAAACCAAAAAGTATTTCAGTCAGTTCACGCAATAATTTTCCGGACAAGAAAAACCGCATGTCGGTCGGTCCAGAAAAAATTTCAGCGAAGTCGACACGATTTTTTCAGTTGATATCTATCTCAAAAACAAAAAATAAATTGTCATCAAACTATATATTTTTGAAAAGAGAATCTCTTCAGCTACTCCGGAAACTTTACATTGTCAGAATCGAACGAGTATTAAGCGAGCTATCAACAAATAACCTACCGAGTTTCCGTTTTTTCAGTCAAATTAAAAAAATTTCAGTCGATTATCTGATCCCTTAAATATACCCGGTATGCAAAAATTGAAAAAAGAAAAGAAAAAAAAAAAAAAAATGAAATAAAAATCATAATTGTTAGAGACACATTTATTTCTACAAAATGTTTGTTTCATACAAGGTGGGGGTTTTGCCCCTATTTTGTGTTATGTGGTTGTCGTTGTTGCTGTTGTTATCTATACGGTCCTTCTCCGTGATCATTTTGGTCATGTGGTTTTGTCTCGTGGGGGTTTTGTCACGGACCCGATAACAGCTCGTCATATTCCATTCTGCTTTCCCCGTGTTAAACTCCGATCTAGAAATTCTCGAACAAGAGCTAACGGTACCTTTGAAATGAGACAATCTAATGTTCGAGGAACCACTTTTGGTCTCAAATCTCTCAGCTATTCTCCTCACGATGAAATGTACACCGAAAATATTTGATACGCGCGTCAACACATTCTGCTATACAAAAGAATAACCGGAAGGCAAAGTGGCCAAAGGATCGCGCTGTTCTAGTTCACACTCAATACGTCGCCTTTGTTCAGCTGAGCAGTGTCAGTTTGTCACCTCAATTTTACTTGTGCACGGCGCATTTCTCGGATGGCCCAGATATAGGGATACACCTCGACTGGACCGGGCATGAACGTACTGGTAGTGGGGGTAGCACCGCTCAGTTTCCCTTCTATAGGTTTGAGGATGTTATCTTGTATATATTATCACAGGAAAGCGATATATATTACTCTTCAAAAGGCGTTATATACAGAATATACAAAACGAAATTTCAGTCAAAAAGTTACCTGAAATTAATTGATGAAAAAAGGTGAAAAAAATCTGTCCAAATTTTGCACTTGCAGTCATAATCTTCCAAAAGAAACATGAAAATGGCGAAAAAACCCAAATGCCGAAATATACTGTACAGCGTGTGAAACAAATAGCATTGGAGAGGACTTCCATGTTATGTACTCAGGTCCAAAATCAGTAGACTTATACGTCCATAGTATCTAGTGCGATATACTTATGTTATGCCGAATGTATACCCTGTATAGGCTTCCTTGTGCTAAACGTTACAATATTGATCTGAGGCAGATTGTACAGAATCTATCTTATAGATTAATGGGGGAGCATTAATGTTGCAAATCTTTTTTATTATTTTTATTTCATACACATTTTGGAATTGTTGCTATAAATGTCATACGAAATAGGTCTTTCAATTATTGACACGTAAATTCTTTTATTGACGACTGAATAGTGAATGTCGGATCTGACGCTTACTATACTCCACATATAAAAGAAGTAGGCCTACATTGTATTTGGTGACTAGCTTCGTCTAAATCTCTTATACATCTATTCTAATTCAAGTGGTGCTCAATAATAGACCAAGATATCTATAAATGCTCATACAGGATTTGTTTGACTGCAGTCACACAGTTGCCATAATCCCAGGTCATGGCTCGTCTATCAAATCCGTGCCATGACGGATATCTCAATCACCATAACGATTACGAGCGCATTCGTGACCTCTCTGAATATGACAATATTTGAGCGGATTTGACGTCAGGTAACGTAATATGTTGTAAGTTCCAATTCCTCTGTTTGTTTTGAATTCACAGATTTCGTATCCGTCGTTGTTTGTCTTGAGAGGCGGTTCCCTACGGTACATCAAAGAGTTGTTAACATACTCAAGCTTTTCTCTGTATGAACTCGGCCTTCTCGAAATATACTGAGATCCCATGAAGGTTGCGCATCGCCACAAAATGTCGTCCGTGTGTGTTGGGCCTAATCGAGCAATCTGCAAACCTGTCGAGGGGTCGGAATCTGTCACATCTTCGCTTCTCGCGATTTCACTTAATTATCAGGCCTACAGTTATTGTATGTGACTGCATTTATACGGATTTCATTTCTCAAATCATGCCTCTTGCTGTCACGGCTCCCATTAAAAGTGAATACTGGCATCCTTATCCAAGACAGTAGGCCTAAATGTGAGGGGAAAATTCTCGAACAACTACCATAGCTATAATAATGGAACAGGGAGACGGTATGTAATAACTACCATAGTTGTAATAATGGAACAGGGGTACGGTATATAATAACTACCATATTTATAATAATGGAACAGGGGTACGGTATGTAATAACTACCATAGTTATAATAATGGAACAGGGGTACGGTATGTAATAACTACCATAGTTATAATAATGGAACAGGGGTACGGTATGTAATAACTACCATAGCTATAATAATGGAACAGGGGTACGGTATGTAATAACTACCATAGTTATAATAATGGAACAGGGGTACGGTATGTAATAACTACCATAGTTATAATAATGGAACAGGGGTACGGTATGTAATAACGACCATAGTTGTAATAATGGAACAGGGGTACGGTATATAATAACTACCATAGTTATAATAATCGAACAGGGGTACGGTATGTTATAATTACCATAGTTATAATAATGGAACAGGGGTACGGTATGTAATAACTACCATAGTTATAATAATGGAACAGGGGTACGGTATGTAATAACTCCCATAGTTATAATAACGGAACAGGGGTACGGTATGTAATAACTACCATAGCTATAATAATGGAACAGGGGTACGGTATGTAATAACTACCATAGTTACAATAATGGAACAGGGGTACGGTATGTAATAACTACCATAGTTATAATAATGGAACAGGGGTACGGTATGTAATAACGACCATAGTTGTAATAATGGAACAGGGGTACGGTATATAATAACTACCATAGTTATAATAATGGAACAGGGGTACGGTATGTTATAATTGCCATAGTTATAATAATGGAACAGGGCTACGGTATGTAATAACTACCATATTTATAATAATCGAACAGGGGTACGGTATGTAATAACTACCATATTTATAATAATAGAACAGGGGTACGGTATGTTATAATTACCATAGTTATAATAATGGAACAGGGCTACGGTATGTAATAACTACCATATTTATAATAATCGAACAGGGGTACGGTATGTAATAATTACCATAGTTGTAATAATGGAACAGGGGTACGGTATGTTATAACTACCATAGTTATAATAATTGAACAGGGGTACGGTATGTAATGACTACCATAGCTATAATAATGGAACAGGGGTACGGTATGTAATAACTACCACAGTTGTAATAATAGAACAGGGGTACGGTATGTAATAACTACCATAGCTATAATAATGGAACAGGGGTACGGTAGGTAATAACTAGTACCATAGTTATAATAATGGAACAGGTGTACGGTATATAATAACTAATATCCTCCTACAAGTAACACTTTCGTTATATGCAAAATAATCCATGCACTGGAAACATTTCCTTTATCTGAAAAACATTAGTCCACTTAACTAAATTCATCATCCCTAGTCATGATTCCTCTGACAAAGCCGAGCTATGATAGAAGACGAACAGAGCAACAGTGGTTACCATAGCAACTCAGTTGTTGGGACTAAAAGTCCCGACGGTCAATATCGGATGGGCAAAAATATCTTAATTTTGCCTGTTTTTTCTGTAAATCCATAACAAATTAGACATGAATAATCTAATAAATTACGGTATTTCAATATATAACGTCAATGATTTTCCCGCTGAACCATCTCTCCAACAAAGAAATAATTGAAACTATAAGAGTTGGAAAGGATTGAAACAACTAAAATTGTCCAGAAAGTGCTCATTCATACAAACTTGCCATAACAGTATATCCTGATCACACGTTTTGGGTTATGTTCCTCTGCAAGTAAGTCATTTATCAACAACGATCACAGAGAAATTTGGTGAACTACATGTACATATTTGCGATGAATATTATGGTTATCATAGCATCGAAAAGTCAGACACTTGGAAATCTTGATTAAATCAGATGAAAGTAGCACAATTACCCATTTGGTGTTTGTGTCATGTACCCCTCCCCCACTGCCGTCTCCACCTTTCTCACCCCCTATAGGCATAGGGCACCTATTTATTTCATTGCCCAATGGTACAGACACATACATTCACACAGGGATAGTAGTAATAGAAGAGCATTAGCGCATTGATCTACTTTTGTGGTGTCATGTGGTGCTCACGTGGTGCTCACGTGACGATCACGTGATCAAGAGGTTAAGATCACGTGATCGAGAGGTGAAGTTACTATAGTTCCGTCACGTGACCGGAAGTGAACCCTGAGGATGTATTCTTCTGCGGTGATGCGGTCCAAAGGTGATGCGATCGCGGAGAGAAGCTTCCTTCGGCAGAAAGTAGTCCCGAGACTTACGTGGGGAAGGTTCTTCGGGAATGTCTGGCAATGTCGGTAATATAATATCCGGTCAACTCCGGCAATGTCCGTCCATCTCCGGGAGAATATAAGGGTCAATAAGGCTTTAATACCAAAGCATCAATGTAATGCATGGAACAGGGTCTCGACAATATCGCCAGCACTATGCCCAGCATAAATGGCAAGTGGGGAACCCTCAGTTTCTCCACAGATCTCAATACACGGGGGTCGGTCCGTTTTGGCACGAAAAAATACATGAATCCATTGGAAGTATGACTTATAGTAATAAACATAAGCTGTATTATGACGAGTTTATGATCAGTGCGACCCCAGGGTCGAGCGTTTATTGTCCATTATGTCTCAGAAAAAAATAAACATACAAAATGCGGCGCTTGCTGTGGGGATTCCCCTTTTGACATCACGACATCGATCGCACTACTCTCTGAAGACAAGGAAGACAACTCTGACAGGGCGAACCCTTTGTAGACCAAATTCCGAGTTATCTCCCCTGATTCGAACATTTGCATCTGTACGGGGAATGCCTGTATGGGGTATAGGGGTGGTGATTTTTTCCTTGTGGGATTCTACTATGGGTTGTGGGATCTTGTTTTCTTCGTCTCAACGCGTAGAACACGATGGGCTAGAAGCTAAGCGGTGAAACTTTTTGAAAAGTTCAGGTAGGTCTGATGGGGTGGATAGGCCCATACTGGCTCAGTGGACAACGATTGTCCCACTGGGAAACCCGCTCCTGGACATTTGCCGCATGGATTGTGGCATCTTGTTTTTCTCGTCTCACCACGTAGAACACGATAGGAGGGGTCTACAAGCTAAGCCGTGAATTTTTTTTAAAAGTTCAGGTACATGTAGGCCTGGATAGGCCCAAACTAGCTCAGTGGACAATGATCGTCCCACTGGGAAATCCACACATGCTCATTGTGGTATGGGTTGTGGGATCTTGTTTTCTTCGTCTGGAGCTGTAGAACACGATGAGAGGGGTCTTGAAGCTAAGCGGCGAGACTTTTTGAAAAAGTCATTGCGAGCATGCGCTTTGGACAAGTAGCGCTAGGGTTTTGGAGTCTAGGTGGGCCCCTAGTTGTCCGATAGGGTCGAGTTAGGTAGTAGTGTGAAACAGTCGTGGGGGAGCATCCGACTGGATTGATGTGACGTGAAACTGACGTCATTCTGCGCATGCTCACTAGACAAAGAGCGCATGGACGTTTTGGAGTCGAGATGGGCCCGTAATTGTCTAAATGGGTCGTGGGAGGTGTCAATTGAAGCGCTCCTCCAGGCTACAGCAACCTCTGCCAGAGAAGTGAATTTTCCCTATTTTTTTCCGCCGTCGTTGCAACGATTAATGGAAAGCCGTTGGTAGGGGAGACCGAGGCACAGTGGATCACGGGGCACAGTGAATAATTGTCTATAATTAGACATTGCCAGGGGAAATCCCTCAGATGGTGTCATCACTTTGTGTGCAGATGTATAGCCATTATGAATTGCAGACAACATTGAGAGAGAGTTGCTCCAGGAACTTTAGTGGGTTGAAGTATGTTTTTCATGGTCAAAACTAAATTTTCATGGTATTACTTGATGTGGTATATGGTGCACACTATAATGCAACAAGACTACTGTCATGTTTTAATAGTAAGTGTGGTATTTAATGAATGTGACAAACATGTGTTCTTCCTCTAGCAGACGGCCTTATCTAGTAAAAAATCCCTCAGAGTTCATTAGGTACACCCGGGGTACAGTGAATCGGGGCACAGTGGATCGGTATGGCAGCTGACTCACTACTCCATGAAATTTGAAAATTTCCATTTTTCATTTTTTGGTATACCAAAGCTGTCTTAAGAACAATTTAGCACAACTTCTTAATAAATTTATGTATTATTGTTTATTTAGAGTTATTTAGAGGCGATGGTTGAGATGATGCGAGTCAGGGCGAATTGTAGTGAGAATATATGGCTGTAATACCATGTTTTCTCTTTACAGTCATATAAATGATGTCTGTAATTAAAACTTTCTTTTTAATTTGGAATAAAAGCACATGATTGTGTTATTTACAGCGTATCATGATGCGATTCACTGTGCCCCAGGCAGTGAACCACTCTGCCCCGGTATAGGGGCACAGTGAGTCAATATTTTTGGCATCTTTAGCGGTCATTTCAGAGAAAATGACATGATTTAACTCCACAAATGTAAGGCAGTTGTACAGCCCAGCAGCATATGTATCATAACCCAAAAATAAGCTAAGATATTGCCAAGACATTAATGTGTAAATTGAGAAAAAAAGATTTCTGATTCACTGTGCCCCGGTCTCCCATACCTCTGGCAAGTATGGTATTTGTTCTATTCAGCTGCAAATTTTTTTACGATCGATTCACTGCTCGATAACAGGCCTCAGCGGGGGACTATTTGCGGGGCCTGAGTACTGCTTTCAGCAGGCAGAGAAAACAGCGAAAAGGGGACCTCTTGTGTAGAGGTGCGCACAGCTTAAAATTTTGACGGATGTTTGTCAAGAAGTTTGTCACCTTGTAGCGCTTGAAATAAACTACTTTCTGTCGAAAGATGAAAGTCTAAATTCAATTAGGGAATCGGCGAGGTACAATTGTGTTGATACTGCCGAACATGTAAATTATTTAGGAGTCTGTAGCCTCCAGGGCGAACAAGTCATGGGTGGGTGCATGTAAAATTACGATTGGGGTCGAACCTATAAAAAGCGGAATACGGACTTTCCCCCTAAAATAGGGGAAACCCCTTATCAACCAGATCTAGAGGGGATAATATCGGTCCTCTTCTTATCGGGGTCTGCCGAGAGAGGCAGGGTGGGTGAGTGGGTGTATTTAAAATTAGGATTTGTCCCGAAAATATAAAAAGCGGAACAAGGACTTCACACCTAAACCGTAGGGAATCATTCAGGTACCAGACCACTATTGAATCATTCAGGTACCAGACCACTATTAAAAATAGTGTCGATTCGTTAAGCCCTTTAGGCAACCTCTGCCAGAGAAGTGAATTGTTTTCAATATATTTTCCAGTCTCTGTTGCGAGGAATAACTGAAGGCCAGTGGTGGGTGATTGGAGTATGATATGTGTTTGATTCCGCTGTGAGTTTGATTTTAACTCAAGGCCTAATAAGGAGTTGCTAAGAGGGACTATTTGGGTGCCTGTGCACCGCTTTCTGAAAGCAGAGAAAAAAGCCAAAATTGTGACGTAATTTGTACGAGCGCGCATAACTCAAAATTTCGATGGGCGACCTCCGTCAAGAAGCCTGTCCGGTTGTAGCACTTGAATAAAGGTACTTCTTGCCGAAATATGGGAGTCTAGACTTAATTAATCAATCGGGGAGATGCAATTACGTTAGCAGCTTTTAACATTGCCGTCAATGTAAATTTTAATAGTGGTCTGGACCCTTCAGGGAAGTGGGTATGGTGGCATCTGCAGGGTTGCATGTTAAATTAGGATTTGACCCGAGAATTTAAAAAAAACGAAACACGGACATTACACCTAACTCATAAGGAATCATGGATGTTTTGGGGTCCAGCCCATCACTGGTCCAAATGAACTCCCACTGTTACACCTTAACACCCTAGCATAGCGCATTAACGGCATTATCTTAACGCCATTTCGTAACGCCCCAGCTTAGCGCCTTGATGCCATGATGTAACTCGACGAGGGAACAACAACAACAAGGATGACAGATGAGAGAACAACAACAACAAGTTTTCATATAGTTTATCCTCCCCAGTGTTACATCATGCCCACGCTGGGGGATCCGGGTTGGGTATGTTTACAATTCAAGTACTCTTATCCACTCAGAGGCCGTCATTTGGCGCTGTACATGTATCTGTCATATTCGTTCTTGCCCGTTAGATATATTCTCGGCTGCTCTTGTCTAATCAGACGTCGCCATTTCAGAAAGTTCCATCTTCGGCCATGTTCGCTCTCATCCGTTTGTTCTAATCGTCGTCGGCCAGGCCTGGATATTGTTCGGACAGCATGTCCTGAAACAGTTGTTTGCGCATTCTGATCGCAAGTGACGCTTGGTCTTCATGATGGACCTGAGCGTAGGGTCGCCTTTCATTTCAAGCGGGAGCAGGCTATGCCGTTTATAGCAGGATATCAACCTTTCACCTCTTCCAGAAATATCCGAAAGGGTGGGGGACTGGTCTTGTATGTTAGTGAGGAATTTCCGGATTGTTCCGTTCGTGAAGATTTATCTTATCTGGAAGATGACGGGGAATACGAATCCTTGTTTGCTGAAATAAAGGACAACAATAGATCATTTATTATTGGTATTATATATCGTCCGCCCGGAAAAAATGTTGATCTGTTCAATGCCAGCTTGGGACCTATGTTGAATGTTATTAAACCAGAAAAAAGGAACTGTATAATCATGGGTGATTTTAACATTGACCTATTTAAGACAGATCGCCATGGCCCATCTCAAAATTTCATCGATATTATGCGATCACACTACTTCTTTCCAAAAATAACCAAACCGACAAGAGTGAAATCAAACTCGGCAACATTAATTGATAACATATTCCAGAATTTTCACGAAGACAGTCTGTTGTCCGGAATTCTCCTCTCTGACATCACTGATCACTTCCCTGTTTTTCAAATCAATAAGTATCTACCTTCAAACGACTCGCAACCAGTTAATATATCATTTAGGAAAACATCTATTAGCCAAAAAAATGTATTTAAACAAAGACTGGAAAATACAGATTGGAATAATGTTATAGACGACCACGATGCCAACAATGCTGCTGAATCTTTCACAACAACATTTAATACAATATACAACGAATGTTTCCCTGTAGTGACAACAACTGCAAACAAACCTAGAATTAACAAACCGTGGATAAGTCCTGCCATCCTGAATTCGATTAAAGAGAAAAACCGGCTATTTAGACAGCACATAGAAAACAATGACTCTACAACCTCACGACAATACAGACAATACAGAAATAAATTAAACCACACCCTGAGATTAGCTAAGAAGACATACTACCAAGATAAATTTAATCTCTATAATAATAATATAAAGGGAACCTGGCGAATGCTCAACGAATTAATGAACCGCAAGAAATCGTCAAAATTACCCAACAAATTCAACGTGAACGGTCACGAGGTAACTGATCCTGTCGACATTGCTAATAGTTTCAATGACTACTTCAACACTGCTGCCTCTAATCTCGAGTCCAGAATCCCAAACACAACAACCGATTATAAGGAATTTTTAACTTCTCAACATCTTCAAGATTTCCATCTGGACAACTGTTCACCTGAGGAGATTAAAAACATTCTCTCTAGCCTTAAAAACAGTGCGGCGGGTTTAGATGGCATACGAAGTTCTCTGATTAAGCCAATCGCTAATCTGATTTGCGCGCCTCTTTCTCACATTTGCAATTTGTCATTTACACAGGGCATAGTCCCGGAATTCATGAAAGCTGCAGTAGTTACACCCATATACAAATCTGGCGATAGACACATATTGGAAAACTATCGTCCGATATCTATTCTACCTTGCTTTAGTAAAGTACTAGAGAAACTTGTTGCAAATAGAATGCATGCTTTTTTGATTGAACAAAATATCTTATATCTCAACCAATATGGTTTCCGAACTAATCACTCCACGGCTTTAGCTGTGTTATCTTTACATGAAAAGTTAGTTGCAGCCAAGGAATCTCGCAAATATAGTATAGTTACTTTTCTTGACTTGTCAAAAGCTTTTGACACTGTAAATCATGAAATATTACTCGATAAACTAAATTATTATGGCTTTCGCGGATTAACGAATATTTGGTTTAAGAGCTATTTGTCATCTAGAACACAGCGCGTTAAGTTCAGCGAAACCATATCCTCTTCTAATATCGTTCAATGTGGAGTCCCACAAGGTTCAATTCTAGGTCCGATTCTCTTTCTTTTATACATAAATGACATAGGAAAGGCTACCACTATTCTTGACATATTGCTTTTCGCTGACGACACTAGTGTTACACTCTCTGATCAAGACTTGAATGCCCTCATCACCAACCTGTCGCGTGAATTGAACAATTACAAATTTGGTTTTCCTGCAACAAACTCTCGCTGAACATAGCCAAAACCAAATTTATGTTTATCAAACCAAATAGACGATCTAATATGGCAGCTCCCCAACTTTTAATCAACGGCGAATTGATAGAACAGGTTGAAAGTTTCAAATTCCTTGGAGTTTATTTAAATAACAAACTGAATTGGCTGACCCATGTGAATGAAATTTCTAAAAAAATCTCCAGGAACATCGGCATCATGAGCCACATAAGGAATTGCGTGAACAAGAAAACACTGTATATTTTATATTATTCGCTTATTTATCCATATTTGTCCTATTGTAATCTTGTATGTATAATAACCTTATCGGGCAGGCTTGAACATACGGAACCATTATTTAATAATCTGAAACTTTTGACCCTTTTACAAATTCATGATTACCTATTATTGCAACTCGTCCACAAATTCATTCACCATGTTGCATCACTTCCTATTAGTATTCAACCCCTCTTTATGAGCATATCTAGTGTCCATCAGTATGCCACCAGACATTCCAGAATTAATTTATACCGGCCACTCTACTCTTCAGATCTCGGCTTCTATACTGCTAAGGTCAAAGGTCCGAGGCTGTGGAACAAATTACCATCCAATCTGAAGAAAATAACTTCTATTTCTCTCTCTAAATCACAATTGAAAACCTATTTGTTGCGAGGTTAGTAATCGATCTTGTCTTAATCTTCTCGACATTTCTTTGTCCACCTTTTATATTGACCGATCGTGGAGTGTAGTGTAGTAATATTCACCGGTTTATATACTGAGTCATCTCTCGTGAATCTTTTGTAACAATAGCAGAATTCCTATAAATGTTCCAAGCGAGGGTTTATTAAAAAATATATATTATTTGGGATAGAACAAGCCCCCTGGGGTTTTAATCGCGCCGATTCTTAACATTTGTTCGGCCTTCACGCACAGCCTACTACCCATTATCAATGCCACTACAATGTATATATGTGCCTGTTGCTTTTATATGAATTGGTGAATAAATGAAATGAAATGAAATGGCCATGGCTGTTTTCCTGATGCAGGGGCGCATTTTGGGTCTTCGATTACCGCAGCATAACTATTCATAGCTTCCTGCACAATACGATCCCAGAAGGTAGATTCTTTCTCACTTTCCTTGGACGTAGGCTGACTATCTGAGGTCAAGCTCTCCATATCACTGGATAGAATCTTAGCAATCTCTGTTTCGGTATCAGTCGGTGAGCTCTCATCCGTCTCTGTATCGGCTTCTTGTGCCTCGCAGTCTTCAATTCCATGTATATTTTTCTCGTGTCGCATCATATCGTAACGTCTGATGAACGTGCGTTCGCACTGAGAGTAAGTATAAGCCATGTTGACGGTTGAACGTCAACTGTGCGTGTTTTTGGAGATACAGTTGATTTTATAGACAGTAACGCCCGTCAACGCTTAGCTTAACGCTTCAACGCCCCGGTGAACTAGCTTAGAAGCTCTGATTTTCATGGGATTGCCACCAATACATCGAAATGCTCTCAAGCTGAAATTCGTTCAACTGGCGCGATGGATAAAAGGAGCGATAAGACCGGTACGTTCTCACGATTGGCAGATTCAATTGTTTTTAAAATAAATAGGTCACATACAATGCGTATGAGTGATCCGTTGGATGCCAGTGCAAAAGGTCAACCAACTTTATTTCTAAGTCCAAAGCTATATTTCCATCGGAAAGCATGATGCTACCAAAAGGAGATAAGCAGACATGTATCCACATGGGATTTCTCGACTCTCTATACTACAATCCCTCATCAGGACCTTATTGACCGTATAAGTTCATTAATAGTATCTGTCTTTAAGAAAACTGATCGTAGATATATTAATGTCGGAAGCCATAAAGCATTCTTTAGCTCGACTACATACAAGAGATATCATTCATGGGAGGTTTCTTTGTTTATAGAGTTGCTTGAATTTTTCATTAAAAATATCTATGTGAAATTTGGCAACACAATATATCAGCAGCATATAGGTATTCCAATGGGTACTAATTGTGCACCCCTCTTGGCTGACTTGTATCTGTTCTCTTATGAATATGACTATATGCAGGCGCTTTCAAAAACCGATCCATTCAAAGCCCGTTCCTTCTCATTCACCAAACGCTATATAGACGATCTTCTCGCTGTGGATAATCGCTATATAAATGAAGCAGTGAAGGATATATATCCACCTTCACTGGATTTGAAGGAAACTACAGATAGCCCTACACGCACATCTTATTTAGATCTCTATCTCTATAAAAATGAAGCGGGCATTCTCTCTCGTCGACTTTATGACAAAAGAGATGATTACAATTTCGACATCGTAAACTATCCCTATCTGGATAGTAATATTCCAGTGGGACCTGCATATGGCGTATACATATCTCGCTTAGTAGCATTTGCTAGATCCTGTGTTAAATGTGCTGAGTTTAATCAACGTCACAAAACATTGTTGCAGAAACTTATATCGCATGCTGATAGCAAAGTACGAACGTAGCGTGCAAGATCTATGGCGCTACGTTTCGTAACTTGTGTCTAATTCCGCTTAACCCGGGGCTAGGGGCCGTATGAACCCATGTACTTCAGGATCCTCATGGTGCTCATATGAACAGTCACAATCAAAGCGTGACTGAGATGAACAGTCACAATCAAAGCGTGATTGAGATACATCTTTTTTAGATGACGACTCTATAACGAATATTATGGATTAAGAATACTGATCAGCGATACGGATTTGATATTTTTGGAACATCATGATGTCTTGCCGGCATCATTGAAAACTGTTGACAGCTTCTCTCTTGCAGGAAACAAGCCTATGGTTTTGTATACTATGATTGTCTTTTTGAATTTGGTGCTAATACTGTTATATGGAAAATGGAATAGGTCTTTGGATTATGGACGCGGATATTCTCTAATGGACGACTGCTGGATTATGAATGACGGACTAGACGCTTGTAATTTATTTGCTCCTTATGCATTAAGCTAATGGCACAGCTTAATAAAACAAATGAATATACTTATCACCCTAAAATGGTGATGACAGCATCACCCAAAAAAAGGTGTTCAGTTAGAGCCATCATCCTCTTCCACCATCACCTTAAAAGGGTAATATCTATCACCTTAAAAGGGTGACGGCTATTACCCTAAAAGGATGATCAGCAATGAGTGCAAATGTTTAGGTCATCGCTCTAAAAGGGTATTGGCTATCACCCTAAAATTTTGATAGGAAACTGAGCTGTTTTCGCAAAAATTGAAACTTGCATACCCACACTGAAATCGACAGTACGGTAGTTCCCCTAATAATTCAATCACAGGAAGTTCACTTTTCAACTTTGTTATTCAAATAGAGAGAAAAAGTGACATTTCCATTCTTCATTCAAATTGAAGAAAAGTTATGACACTTTGTGGTTGGTGCCATGGAGAATATTGCCAGATTTATGCCATTTTTGCTGCACTCCCGGTGATCGAATTATTAGGGGAATTACCGTAGTCAAACACAAGAAAATAGTAGTTTTCCTGCAAATGGATTCCTTTCAGACGAGAGAATTTTTCATGAAGGAAGAAGAAACTGATGAAGTAAACCTTTGTTCTTGAGTTAATAAACATGTATGAAGTTCAAAAAGAACCCTTCCCCGTTAAATTAGTAGATGTTGGGGTTTTATTTCACAACAGTTGAACTAAATGTAACTGTTTCAAATATGAGAGACAACTCCACAGGACGAATGCCATATACATGTAGGGGAGAGAACTCTGAATATTCCACCGCACTGCGGTGGTCTAATGGTTAGAGCGTCGGCCTCGTAAGCGGTAGGTACTGGGTTCGATCCCAGGCCGGGTCATACCTAAGACTTGAAAAATGGAACTTGTTGCTCCCTCGCTTACGCTCAGCATTAAGAGGATAGAACAAGGACTGGTTCGCTCGGTGTCAGTATAATGTGACTGAGTGGGGTGTCATGTCTGCCTACCGCATGATATTTCAGTGGGACAGCACTATAAAATGGCAGCATTAGATCTGCTCTGTTACAAGTAGGTACCCCTGCCCCTCCCCCTCCCCTCCCTTCCCTTCCCCGTCGTGATATAGCTGGAAAAATGTTGAAAGCGACGCTAAACCCTATTCACTCACTCTGAATATTTCAACCTAACACATATGGTCAGCTAAACTTGATTCAGTTTTGAAGGACTGTGACCTTGGCCTTCGACAAATTGATCTCAAAATGTATGGCTCCTCTCTGCCATGCGAGTAATATACCATTCCATACCTTTGGTACCATTCCATATCTTGAAACTAAGAGATATCGCATGGACAACAAGTGTTAATGGATGAATGGACAGAACGCAACATCGCATTACACGACTTCGTCTTCGTCAGGCATATGAAAATGTGACTTTTAATGATTTCTTGATTTTAGGGTGACAGTTACCTTGACCTTTGACCCACATTTTGGTATGAAACACATGTCCCTCTACTGTATCTACTAGCAGAAAAAAGTTATTTTTTAATTTCCTGATTTTCGGATCAGTGACCTTGACCTTTGACCTTCACCTAGATTTTGGTATCGATGGACACAAAAAAGTCATGATTTTTATGAATTTCATGATTTTGGGGGTCAATGACCTCGA
The DNA here is from genome assembly GCA_036873755.1 of Hanleya hanleyi. Lineage (NCBI taxonomy): Eukaryota > Metazoa > Mollusca > Polyplacophora > Lepidopleurida > Hanleyidae > Hanleya > Hanleya hanleyi. Next base: position 2,872 of record JAVTVY010049888.1, on the reverse strand, counting down.
TGTTCGGCCTCGATTTACATTTTGGCATGTGCTACATCACGTCCCCCTAATGTAAAAAAAAGTAACTTTCAAAGATTTCTTGATTCTGGAGTCACAGTGACCTTGACTATTGACCTTGTCCTAAATTTTGGTAGATGACAAATCGTCTCACCGTAATTTCTCAATGGACACAAAAAATCATGATTTTTAACAATTTCACGATTTTGAGGTCACAGTGACCTTGACCTGTGACCTTGACCTTTGGCCAGGTCACTTAACCTACATTTTGGTATGTGACACATCGTGTCCCCCTAACTTATCTACTAACACAAAAACATGTTATTTTTAATAATTTCCTGATTTTGGGGGCACAGTAATTTGTTACCTTTCACCTTGACCTAATTTTTGGTATGCGACACTTCATTTTGCCCTATTGAATCCACTTACAAACAATTAGTCATTTTTAATGATTTCCTGATTTTTAGGTCTCACTGATCTTCGACCTTGATTCTGGGGTCCCAGTGACCTTGACTATTGGATCTAAATTTCGGTACATGACGATACGGCTCCCCGTAATTTCTCAATGGACTCAAAAAATCATGATTTTTAACAATTTCCCAATTTTGGGGTCACAGTGACCTTTGACCTTCGACCTTGACCTATTTTTTGGTATGTGACACTTCGTTTCTCCACTATCCATTTGAATCCACTATCGAAACATTAGATATTTTAATGATTTCCTGATTTTGTCTGTCACACTGTCCCCTTTGGCCTCTGACCTCTGACCTCGATCTACATTTGGTATACAAGACATCGTTCTCCCCTAGGGCATTCACTCACCAAAAATTAGAACTGTAGATAGAAAACTGTCAATGATCAATGATTTCCTGATTTTAGGCAACAGTGACCTTTGCCCTCTGACCTCGACCTCAATTTTGTTACGCGAGACATCATCTCCACCTAGTGTATCCACTTACGAAAAATTGCAACTGTGGATAGAAAACGTTCACAGATATAGACCCGACATGAACACTTCAGTGATTTTCTGTTTTTTAGGCTAGTGACCTTTGACCTCTGACTTCGACCTTCATTTTGGTACGCGACACATCGTCTCCCCGTAAGGTATCCACTCACAAAAAATTATAACTGTAGATAGAAAACTGTTCCAGATGTAGACCGGACACGAGGGACGGACAGCCGGACAGACGGACGGACGGTATGACAGACGGACGGACGGAAACCGTCATCACATAATGCGTCCGCCGTTTGGCGGGCGTATAAGAATGGGTCAGGGAGATAGATAAATTTATCAGGAAGATATCTAGATCACTCTTAAAGTAGCTAGAGAAATATTGCGGAATGTACACGGATTTTACTACGACCCTTTAGAAATGATCTTAACGGCAAATTTTTTGAAGTATTCTACTCACAATTATACTCATAGCGAGGAAATATTATTGGGGAAAACATGGTTCCATTCGTGTTATGAGAGACATAATGGTTGTCGAAATATATCGATTTTCATGAAGGTTACTACTTTGACATAACCCGATTCAGAATATCGAAACTGGACTAAGGAATAAGGAGATAACTTCAGCGACGTAACAGAACAGTCGATAAACTGGCGCAATGGCCCTTCAATTCCATTGGACAATTAACTCGGAATCCCGAGATAATAAGTCGGGGCCCAAGATAATTAAGTCGGGCCCCGAGATAATATCACGAGATTTCGAGATAATTAAGTCGGGCCCCGAGATAATATCACGGGATTTCGAGATAATTAAGTCGGGCCCCGAGATAATATCACGGGATTTCGAGATAATTAAGTCGGGCCCCGAGATAATATCACGGGATTTCGAGATAATTAAGTCGGGCCCCGAGATAATATCACGGGATTTCGAGATAATTAAGTCGGGCCCCGAGATAATATCACGGGATCCAGAGATGATAAGTCGGCCCCTGGATTTTTTTTTTCTTTTTTGCATGTCACTTTTACGGTTCCGTAGGTTTACACATACACAAAACAAGAAAAGATTAAAAAAAGACTGGTTACAACGTATGCGTTTTAATGTTGAGTTTTATTCACTGGAAAAGGCCAAGAACGCATCTCCAGCCATCTGGGATACTGTAGCTTCCACGGCATATGCGGCCCCTGGACCCTCGCCTTATTTTGCTGTGATAGTATAGCCACCCCCCCCCCCCCCTCCCAATCCGAAAACTTGTCTACGGCGTTGTAACTGCAGGGATTCTTTCCTCAATTTCAAGAAAAATTCAAATCTCGTTGATATGCACTCTTAAAATAATTCAGGAATTTTGTTTTAGGTTTTGTACAGGCCATATGACGACAATTGTGTTTCAAGGAGGAAAATAAGCAGAATTTTTTAATCTTTTCTTGAAATTGAGGAAAGAATCCCTGCAGTTAAGAGCAACTTAGCTGAACTCCAAGAACTCGTCCTGAATTTTAAGTTCAATCGTCTAGTACGATCCTGGAAATGCCGGATGATCTGAAGAGTGCAGAAGTACTAATATTCTCCAGTCAATTCTTAGAAACAGCAGAAAGAACAAAATTCTCACAGTAAAACAACTTCATATAGGACTATCTCTCTCCGGTAAATTGAAAGCTTATAGATCTAGCTCTTATAGATAGGTATATAGTGTTGGACAGCAGTAAATAAACAGATATTTTCAACGGCCTGGTCAATGTGGTCACATAATGAGGTATACTGTAAGGACATCTGAAAAATGAAAACACACAAACACATGAAAGCCACACGCAGGCATACACGCGTAAATCCAATGGGAATAAAGAAATTCAAGACGATGTACTGATGTGGGGGTTGCGTATCTTTTGGAAGCGAAGATATAATGTGTACAGTACAACACAACGACTTTC
>JAVTVY010049887.1:0-24296 GCA_036873755.1 Hanleya hanleyi | reverse complement strand
TGATGTCGCCTTAATTCAACAGTCAATTTCCGACGACAAGACCTTGGGCCAGATTTTGTACGACGTGGAGGGCAAAGTACACTTCGTGGACGAACCCATAAATGTTCCTAGCGATCTGTTACACGACGATCATCCAGTGAGTGACATCTATCGGCGCCATTGGCCCATGATCCGGCACTGCTTCCACCGTCATCGCCCTATTCAAGATATCTACAATTTCCGCCTGACCGACCTCGCCCATCTACGCAGCTACGTGGAAGCCATCTTCAGCGATCAAACTACGGCCTTCAAGTTAAATCTGGCGTTTGGTTATGTGCTACAGCATAAGGAGGCAGACCAAGTCCGATACTTTTACCCGAGCAGTAGCATCCGGGTATTTGACCAACCCTTTACCATCACGGATAAGACGTCGCTAGAGACGATGCTGGAGAAACTGGACACCGTGGATCCCTTGGAATGGGCTCAACAACAACGCCCCAACACCCAGTGGGTCGTAGAGAGGATGACCAATGTCACGTTTTTCGTCACCAAGCTGACCGACTACACCATAGGCTGAATGCTTCACCCATGCACTGATGAATACCATAACATGCCATACATACTCTATATGTCTATACGCTGATCGTTGACGGCGGCAACGCTAGGTGGTGGTGGTGATGGTAGTGGTGGTGGTGGTGCTGTGAGGATAATAAAACGTGTATTACGCAATGTGCCTGTTGGTGTTGATGTCTCTTGGTTGTGTTTATATTGAATGGATCTGAGCATATTGATGCAATGAGAGGAAGTTTTCGGAGAGAACGTAATTCGACATAGTGCACGATTGGACTCAAACACAAACACACACACGTACGCAATGTGGCTCATGAAAAACCTGGATGCAAGCTGAGGACCCGGATGTAAAACCACAGTACACGGATGGAAGACGGAGGAACGACGGGAAAACCCCACTTGGAAACCCGGATGTTGACAAGATCCCGGATGTAAAATCCACTGCCCGCACACACACACACACACACACGCGCGCGCAATGCGGCTCAGTCGTACACCAGTACATCTCGGTCCTCGACTTGGGGTAGTTGAACTGAGTGTGCTAAAAATAGATCACCAGCTAGCGTTCTATAAAAGGAAAGCGGCCTGGCCGTTTCATCGACACTCTGTCAACCACCAAGATGTTCACTTGCACAACTTGCCAGAAGCAGTTTACTCGTCTAGACAATTTACGTCGCCACGACACGGCCACCCACAACGGCGGACTGTATACTTGTATAACCTGCGCATGGTCATTTAATCGGGAAGATGCTTTACTGCGCCGTGAACGTTCAATTCATGGGCCACCCAAGCGTCCATGCGAGGATTGTGGTCGGCTTTTCAAACTGACCAGTCAGTTGCTGCGACACCAACGTTTGATTCATGCCCCGGTACCATGGCATGAGCGACAACTTCCTACTGAAGAGGAGCCGCGGAAGGTAAGCCCGGGGCGACGAACGCCACTGGTGATGCGATGAAGGAGAGCCCACCTATACCCACAGTTCAGAAGAGCCTGGATATCCAGCCGGACCCCAGCGTTACGGTTTCGAGTCATACGCCTGACAACATCGAACATTTTCTGGGCGATCTCTTACAGGACAACCATCCAGTAAGTGACATCGATCGGCGCCATTGGTCCATGACACGGCACTGTTTCCACCCTCATGGCCCTATTCAAGATATTTACAATTTCCCACTGACCAACCGCACCCGTCTACGCAGCTACGTGGAAGCCATCTTCAAAGATCAAACTACGGCCTTCAAATTGAATGCCGATTTCGGGTACATCTTACGTCACAAAAAGACGGACCAGTTACGGTATTATTATCCCGGCAATAATATCTATGTGTCTGACCAGCCGTTCACCATCATTAACCGAAGGTCACTAGAGACGATGCTGGAGATACTGGACACCGTGGATGCCTTGAGATGGGCACATCGTCAACGCCCCAACACACAACACACCAAGCTGACCGACCACCGTCATCGGTTGAATGCGTCACCCGTGCACTGATGAATACCATAACATGCCGCACATACTCTCTATGTCTACATGCTGATCGTTGACTTGAGCTTAGTAAACACTTGTACCTAATGTGACGGTGCGTTAAATAATAAAACATGGGGTTTGATATTTCAATTTGTTTTGCTGTGAACATACTAAACATACCCAGGGCGGCTCCCCCAGCCTGGGTATGATGTAACATTGGGGATAATAAACTATATAAACATTGCTGAACTTGTTGTTATTCACGACAACCGCTATCCGATTATATAATACAGAACATATAATGTATAATACAGGACAGATATGGTACAATACAGGACAGATATAGTATAATACAGCACAAATTGATATAATACAGGACAGATACTGTATAATACGCATGACAGATATGGATGGTCCATCTCTACACCAAATACCCTCCTGCACTGCCCCAAAATGCCCACTTTCGCTACTACTCGTATTGATGACGTCACCAATGACGTCACAGATGCTGTGGACATCCCTTAAAATCGTGGTCTCCACCCCGAAGGCTACAAGATGACACCCCACAGGACGCATTCGGATCAAGGATGGTCCATCTCTACAACAAATACCTTCCTTCACTGCCCCAAAATTCCCACTTTCGCTACAACTCGTACTGATGACGTCACCGATGACGTCAAAGATACTGTAAACATTCCGCAAATCGGGGTCTACACCCCGAGAGCTACAAAATGACACCCACACGACACATTCGGACCAAGGAGGGTCCATCTCTACATCAAATACCTTCCTGCACTTTCCTAAAATGCCCACTTTCGCTACTACTCGTACTGGTGACGTCACCGATGACGTCACAGATAACGGGAACATCCCTCAAATGGGGCTGAACACCCCGAGAGCTACAACATGACACCTCCCAGGACGCATTCGGACCAAGGATGGTCCATCTCTACCCCAAATACCTTCCTTCCCTGCCCCAAAATGTTCACTTTGGCTACTACTCGTACTGATGACGTCACCAATGACGTCATAGTTGACGTGAACATCCCTTAAATCGGGGTCTACACCCCGGGAGCTACAACATGACACCTCCCAGGACGCATTCGGACCAAGGATGGTCCATCTCGACCCCCAAATACCTTCCTGTACTGCCCCAAAATGGCCACTTTACTTACTACAACCAACTGCGCATGCGCAGATTGACGCGACTTGCACTTAAAAACACGTCATTCTGACTCTAACCCACACAAGCTTCACTTTGACACCTTCCACGACCCATTCGGACCCATAGCGATCCATCTCTACCCCAAACACACACCCACATACCCCCCAAAATGCCTGCTTTCTATACTACGGCCAGACTGCGCATGCGCAGACTATTGAAAACGGACGAACCATTAGTCCAGTCGGATGCTCCTTCACGAGAGCTTCAAAATAAGACCTCATACGACATCATAGGATCATTAGGGGCTCACCTAGACCCCAAAACGTCCACCCCGTATGGGCCTATACCCCCATGGCCATGCAGTATAGGCCTATGGGCCTACCCAGGCCTCGGTGAACTTTTTCCAAAAATTTCACCGTTTCGCTCCGGGACCCTTCCCATCGTGTTCTAAATGACGAGACGTGAAAAACAAATCCAAGCAACCCATATCACAATGTACGTGTGTGAATTTCCCAGGTTGAACCTATAGGCCTATATACAGGCCTACCCGGTACTTTTCCCAAAAATTTCACCGATTCGCTCCGGGACCCCTCCCATTGTGTTCTAAATGACGAGACGTGAAAAACGAGACCCCACAACCCATATCACAATGAACGTGTGTGAATTTCCCAGGTTGAACCTATACCCCGATATAGCCAGTATGGACTATATGCAGGCCTCGGTGACTTTTCCCAAAAATTTCACCGATTCGCTCCGGGACCCCTCCCATTGTGTTTTTCTCGGCGAGACGAGAAAAACGAGACCCCACAACCCATAGTAACACCCGCAAAAAAAATTGACCACCTCTCCCCCCATATAGCCAGTATGAGCCTATATACAGACCTCGGTGACTTTTCCCAAAAATTTCACCGATTCGCTCCGGGACCCCTCCCATTGTGTTTTTCTCGGCGAGACGAGAAAAACGAGACCCCACAAGCCATAGTAACACCCACAAAAAAAAATGACCATCCCCATACCCCATACAGGCATTTTCCCTTATATTGTATAATACAGACCCCTATTGTAGGGGTAAAGTCCGAGTTCCGCTTTTTATATTTTCGGAAAAAAATCCTAATTTTACATGCACCCACCCCATTGACTTGATAGGCAGGCCCCGATAAGCCCGGGGACCGATATTAGCCCTTTTGGCTAGAGGTGATAGGGGTTTTCCCCTATTTTAGGGGTAAAGTCCGTGTTCCGCTTTTTATAGTTTTGGGAAAAAATCCTAATTTCACATGCACCCACCCCATTGACTTGATAGGCAGGCCCCGATACCGATATTAGCCCTTTTGGCCAGGGTTGATAGGGGTTTTCCCCTATTTTAGGGGTAAAGTCCGTGTTCCGCTTTTATAGTTTCGGGAAAAAATCCTAATTTTACATGCACCCACCCCATTGACTTGATAGGCAGGCCCCGATAAGCCCGGGGACCGATATTAGCCCTTTTGGCTAGAGTTGATAGGTGTTTTCCCCTATTTTAGGGGTAAAGGCCGTGTTCCGCTTTTTATAGTTTCGGGAAAAAATCCTGATTTTACATGCACCCACCCTATTGACTTGATAGGCAGGCCCCAATAAGCCCGGGGACCGATATTAGCCCTTTGGCTAGGGTTGAGTCCGTGTTCCGCTTTTTATAGTTTCGGGGAAAAATCCTAATTTTACATACACCCGCCCATGACTGGATGCCCCTTCACGAATGCTTCACTTTGATACCTCACTCGACCCAATCGGACCATGCAGCGTATTTGAAGTCTGGGGACTACTTTTTCTCCGCGGAAGCTTTTTCCCGCGACCGCATCACCGCCAGACCGCATCACCGCATCACCGCGGATGAATACATGCCCAGGGGCCCTTTGGCGGAACTATAGTCACCCAGAGTTACCTCCCCCTAGATTGGAACTCTTCTGTGCTGGAGGTAGTTTTTGGTCTCTTGGCCACGTGACCTCCACAAAACAGAGTTATTTCCCTGGAAAACTATACCCTTCGTGCTGTCTCCCTACTACTCACGTGTTTTTGCCAAAATACATTTTCTGCGCAGAAAGGCAAAAAATTCAAGCATACAGATATATCCACATGCATTGTTTATTTATTGGATCATAGATACACCGGGAAGACAAATGAAAATTTTTATATGGATTTACATTTAATCGAACGATATGAGGCTGAAAATTGCATTGTCAGACTGATGAAACCATCTCCAATTTCAAAAACCATCCTGTGATCTATGCTGATATATTAAACAGTTTCCCCGCCATGCGATCCATTTATCATTGAATAAAAATGTGGGTCTTGGATAGTAGTAGGAAGAGTGGAAATTCCCGCGCATTGATGGTGAGGGGGATGACGTCACATCCGGTCACCTGACATCTGGGTCACTTCCGGTGACATCCGGATCAAAAGGTCAAAGCTCACTTCCGATCACGTGACGGTTAAGCAAGAGTTATTTGTCCCTTCATAAAACCTCAATGACTTCCAATGCTAGTCTACGGATGGCGCCACTTCCGGGTCAAAGGTCACATCCGGGTCACGTCCTGTGACGTCATTTCCGTCAGTATCGTCATGATGCTAAATTCACCTCATGATGGGTATAAATATGTGGGTTAGTGAGAGTGCGAAATTCATCGCACGTCATTTGCTCCACCATGTCACGAGTTCTACGAGCCGCCCTTTCCCTTACCCCTGAGGTGGGGTTACACGTCTATGACGATAAAGTCCCCATCGTAGAAGGCCGGGATGTCTGTGAGTCTGTTCCGGAGTCCACATCGAATACGGTTACCCCACATCGTGACGGCTGGATCAAATTTAAACGGTTGTTGTGTGGTGAACTGGACGGGAACCTCGAAAACGCCATCTACGTACACCGTGGACCGTTCTTTGCACGTCTGTGACGTTACCAGCACCCCACCCGAAGCTTCAACCTAGACACCCTGGTTTGTAGACGGCCTTGGAGAAAGTGGAGCCTATTGTGGCCCAGCTGTTTACACCGGACGACCGGTCAGCCGTTCAGTTGGCCTGGGCTCGCGTCCTGAGTGACGCGGCGACAGAACCCAATGAGCAAAAGATCAACCGCGTCAAGGAAGAAGACGAGAGGGACTATCCGGTACTCACCTCCGTGACCTACAAAGATGACCTGGATAAACTTAACACCCGTAGTCCACTGTCGGAGGACGACACCGTAGACTATCCGGCTAGACTCAGTCAACCTAGGATATATACAACGGTGGCAGAACCCGAACATCAGATAGGAAAATCGACCTCGTTATAATACACCATACTCTCCGTGTCCACTATCAGTCATCACCATGAAGCGCTGGGAGAAGTGCTGGATAACGTATACTACAGTCCCGACAGTCCGGCAGCCTATATTGCATTGTCTGTCATCTGCCGAGCCGCTAAACCCCACGGCAATCCTCCATCACAAGTCCGAGCTTGGCTCAAACAACAAGACACCTATAACTCACATCGAGTTGCCCGTCGCCATTTTCTACGGAACCGGGTCAGTGTTGGTGGTATAGATGCCCAATGGCAATCGGATTTTGTTGATATGAGCGCCTTTGCCAAACACAAGGATGGGAATCGGTATATCTTGACATGCAGTGCCTATCCGGACGAAAACGGGGGCGAATCTCGTAGCTGTGTTCAAGGGCATCTTCAAGACCGGGCGCAAACCCTTGTATTTGCAAACCGACGAAGGCACCGAATTCCTCAACAGACCGTTCCAACAGTTTCTGCAAGCCCAGAAGGTCTTCTTCTTTCACACGTACAACGATACCAAGGCTTTGGTCGTCGAAAGGTTCAACAGGACATTGAAAGGCTGCATGTACAAGCACTTTATGGCTAAGAATACACGACGGTACATTGATGTTCTCCCGAAATTTGTGAGTGGTTACAATCGAGCCTATCATCAGAGTATACAGAGAGCCCCCGTTACCATTACAGAACGCAACGAAACGCAAGTCCGGTGTACCTTGTACCCCATGCAATCCCAAGCACGACTGAAGAAGGTGTTCAAGGTCGGAGACCCTGTACGGATCAGTAAAGTCAAGGGCAATTTCGAGAAGAGTTACCTTCCCGAACTGGAGCGATCAGCACTTCGTCATCAAATGCCGCATACCCCGACAACCACGAGTATATGAACTGGAAGATCTTCAAGGAAAACGGTTGCAAGGGACGTTTTACGTGCAAGAGTTACAGCCCGTGGTGAAAACAAAGCAAGACTACTACACTGTGGAACGCATCCTGAAAACCGAGCAACGCCGAGGCAAGACGATGCACTTCATGAAATGGCAAGGCTGGCCCAGTTCCTTCAATTCCTGGGTCACGGCCAACCAGATGAAACGACTATAAAACCATAAACCACCGCCATCATCCTCCATTCCACGCTCGGCCATGAACACGGTGCTATGGATAAAGCGTCTCTGAACACAGCGTCTTCCAAAACGCGCAAAGCACAAGTGGGCTTCGTGGTAACATTGCTAACCCTGCTGGGCGTATTGTACGGAGGTGTGTTTTACGACGTAACCTATATCAGCACTCTACTCGTTCCACCTAGGACGCCAGCAGGTTACCACGACAGCGGATACTCCTCCAACCATGGAACCCCGATGGTAGCACCCCTTCACCTGCCTCATTGCGGGGCCGACGGGCTCAGGCAAGACGCACTTCGTCCAGAAACTCGTTCAACACGCCGAGAACATCATTCCCCTACCCATTGTCCGGGTCGTGTGGTGTTACGGAGAATGGCAAGCGTCGTATGCAGCAATGCCCCACATCACGTTCGTGGAAGGCCTACCCAACCTGGCCGAACCAGGCACTTTGATGGTGGTTGATGATCTCATGGTGGAGACGGATGCGCGGGTCACTCAGCTCTGTACCAAAGGCAGTCATCACGGGCGGCTCAGCATCATCTACATTTTGCAGAATCTGTTCTCACCGGTTCTTTTTTCAAGCCCTGGGCAAAAACCTTGAGGATTCGTGTGCGACCTGCGTTGACGCATCAGGTCATTCACTAAATCCATCATGTGGGTACCGGGGACCACCTGTTTCTGTTCCTGGTCATGTTCGGATTGTCTTTCACTCGCTGAAATATCAGATCAGCTAGTTTCTTGAACGACGCGGGTACACTTTTCAGGATTTCATCCTCTTCGACCCACTGTGGGGCTGTGGGTGGTACTCCTGGTAATGGCGGGTGTGCGACAAGTGATGTTGGCTCATGAACGTGACGTACCGTTGAAGCGTCTGATTGTTCTGTTGTACCTTCTCACTATCGCTTAACCCCGGCCGTTGTAGAATCCGTTGCATCTCGTGATCGGGGGTGTTCATCATCTTCACCGTAGATTGGATCGGATATGGTGATTGGAGTCTTTGAAGCAGACGTGGGTCCACCGGAGTAATGGAACTGACTCAGAGGCAGCCAACGGCGCTAAGATGGCTCCGAGAAACCCGCCTTTCTGTAAGATCTTTTACTTCTGTGCCTGCGGGACTCGTTTCTGGACCAGGGTTCGGAGACCTGTCTTATGCTTGGCCAAGTTCGCCTTCTGAGCCAGAGTCAGTGGCATGTTCCCTTTTAAGATATTGAGTCCAATCTCACACAGACAGCACACGAGAGCAGGGTCGTACAACAGCCCGAACCAACTCGGGTGAGGCCGTCTTCAGTACCCGGGGCGTCGGAGCGTGCTTGCGTACTCGAGTAGACATCCTTCTCAGCTACAGCTGGAAACCCAACCCTACCCTTTTCATTAGTTGACTACTGAGACAACATAAACAAGAATGATGTGTTCGAAATTTATATTATCCCCATCATCAAATACACACCCCCAACTGGGGGTGCCACTGTGGGTGTGTTTACATTATTTTTGCATGTACACGCGGGGTATATCTATCTCGCCAGGTGCCGCAGTTGAGTTGTATCTATCGGGTTTTTAAACACCACCAGGTAGTGGGCATTTAAGCTGATGTTCTGATGTTCTTTTTTTTTACTGAACAGATTCTGAACAATGTAGATGATGTTGAGCCGCCGCTGATGACTGCCTTGGTAAAGATCTGAGCCACACGCGCATCCGTCTCCGCCATGACATGATCAACCACCACCAAAGTGTCTGGTTCCAAATCGGCCAGGTTGGGTAGGCCTTCCAAGAACGTGATATGGGGCATTGCTGCATACGACGCTTGCCATTCTCCGTAACACCACACGACCCGGGCAATGGGTGGGGTAATCATGTTGTCGGCGTGTTGAACGAGTTTCTGGACGAAGCGCGTCTTGCCTGAGCCCGTCGGCCCCGTAATGAGGCATGTGAAGAGGTGCTGCCACCGGGAGTCCATGGTTGGAGGAGTATCCGCTGTCGTGGTATCCCGTGGTATCCCGCTGTGTAAATTTGGTACGAGTAAACCGGGGTCGTCGGTGCGTCAAATTTGGTCGCCGTTGTCGACACATGCTGGCATTCACTGCTGGTGACCTTATACGTAGACGGCGTTGCAATACTTGGTGTAGGGCTCGATGTTGACCTGGATTGTATACGTCGCTAGGTGAGGTTTGCCTGGCGTAGAGGTCTGTAGCACTCACGGCTGGTGTCCTAGGTGGAACGAGTAGAGTGCTGAGATAGGCTACGTCGTAAAACACACCTCCGTGCAAAACGCACAGCAGGGTTAGCAATGTCACTACGAAACCCACTTGTGCATTGCGCGTTCTGGAAGACGCTGTGTTCAGAGACGCTTTGTCCATAGCACCGTGTTCATGGTCGAGCGTGGAACGAAGGATGATGGCGGTGGTTTATGGTTTTATAGTCGTTTCATCTGATTGGCCATGACCCAGGAATTGGAGGAACTGGGCCAGCCTTGCCATTTCACGAAGTGCATCGTCTTGCCTCTGCATTGCTCGGTTTTCAGGGTGCGTTCCACAGTGTAGTAGTCTTGCTTTGTTTTCACCACGGACTGTAACTCTTGCTCGTAAAACGTCTCTTGCAACGGTTCCCCTTGAAGATCTTCCAGTTCATATACTCGGGGTTGTCGTGGTATGCAGCATTTAATGACGAAGTGTTCATCGCTCCAGTTCGGTAGGCAACTCTTCTCGAACTTGCCCTTGACTTTACTGATGCGTACAGGGTCCCCGACCTTGAACACCTTCTTCGGACGTGGTTGGGATTGCATGGGGTAAAAGATACGCCGGATTTGGGCTTCGTTGCATTCGGTAACGGTAATGGGGGCTCTCTGTATACTCCGATGATAGGCTCGATGATAACAACTCACAAGTTTACCGTTGTGTATTCTTAGCCGTAAAGTGCTTGTACATGCGGCCTTTGAATGTCCTATTGAACCTTTGGACGACCGAAGCCTTGGTCTCGTTGTACGTGTGAAAGAAGAAGACCTGGGCTTTCAGAAACTGTTGGAACGGTCTGTTGAGGAATTCGGTGCCTTCGTCGGTTTGCAAATGCAAGGGTTTGCGCTCGTTCTTGAAGATGCCCTTGGACGCAGCTACGAGATTCGCCCCCGTTTTCGTCTGGATATCGATGCATGTCAAGATATAACGATTCTCATCGTTGTGTTGGCAAAGGCGCTCATATCAACCAAATCGACTTGCCATTGGGCATCTATACCACCAACAATGACCCGGTTCCGTAAAAAATGGCGGCGGGGAGCTAGATTTAAGGTATAGGTGTCCTGTTGTTTGAGCCAATCTCGGACTTGCGATGGACGAATGCCGTGGGGTTTTGCGGCTCGATAGAGGACAGACAATACACTATAGGCAGCCGGACTGTCAAGATTGTAGTATAAGTTAACACCTTCTCCCAGTGCTTCATGGTGATGACTGATAATGAACCCGGAGGGTATCATGTATTTATAACGAGGTCGATGTTCCTGTCTGATCATCGGGTTCTACCACCGTTGTATCTATCCTAGGTTGACCGAGTCTAGCCGGATCGTCTATGGTGTCGTCCTCCGACAGTGGACTACGGGTGTTTAGTTCATCCAGGACATCTTTGTATGTCACAGAGGTGAGTACCGTATAGTTCCTCTCGTCTTCCTCCTTGATACGGTTGATCATTTGCTCATTGGGTTCTGCCGTCGCGTGTAAACAGCTGGTCCACAATAGGCCCAAAACGTCCACAGATCATGGTCTAGGGTGAAGCTTCGGGTGGGGTGCTAGTAACGTCCCAGACGTGCAAGAACTGTCCACGGTGTACCTAGATGGCTTTCTCGATGTGGAAGAAGTTGCAGTCCAGTTCACTACACAATACCCTTTTAAATTTGGTCCAGCCGTCACAATGTAGGGTAACCGTATTCTATGTGGACTCCGGACCCGACCCACAGACATCCCGGTCTTCTACGATGGGAGACTTTATCCTCATAGACGTGTAACCCCACCTCGAGTAAGGGAAAGGGCGGCTCGTAGAAGTCGTGACATGGCGGAGCAAATGACGTGCGATGAGTGTCGCACACTGTCACTAACCCACATATTTATACCCACCATGAGGTGACCTTAGCATCATGATGTCACCGATGGAAATGACATCACAGGAAGTGACCCGGATGTGACCTTTGATTTGGATGTGGCGTCATCCGTAGATTAACATTGGAAGTCACTGGGAAATAACTCTTGCTGGACCGTCACGTGATCGGAAGTGACATTTAACCTTTTGACCCGGATGTCACGTGACCGGATGTGATATTATCCGTGACGTCAACTCCACGTGACGTCATCACTCTCACCCTCAATGCGTGGGAATTTCCACTCTTCCTACCACGTTCGATCTACTTTTTTTTAAGTAAAAGCTTTGAGAAATTAGAAAAGATGAAAGAAAAGATATGGAAATTTCCATACCTCTTTTGCATGTTCGTGCAATATTTCCACTTCTCCATGGATTGGTACCAAACTTTGGATATACCTTACCCATGGGTCAAAGAGGAACCCTATTCATTTTGGGGTCATGAAGGTAATTGTGGTTGAAAAATCTGTAAATCATTGAAAATCGTTCCTTTTATGCTCAAAGTACAGTTCAGAGAAATTGATTTTGATGGCAAAGAAGAAGTCTAATTGATTCTACCCCGCACAACCAAATTTGTCCAAATGGGATTTTCTGGTTGGTCCATCTGTTTGTCTGTTTGTTAATGCAATATCTCTTGAAAAATTATAGCCAGGCTTTCTAAATAAGCCACATCGTTATCCCAGAAGTACCGCATATTACCACATATTGGTCCAAGCACAAGACTGAAGGGTAGGTTCAAGCACATGCGTTTTTTTCAGGAGAGTCAGCAACGCAGGGTATTTTGTCTGAGTGCCGGTTCCGCAGGTCAACAATAAATGTTGTTAGAATAATTGTAGCGTTTTAACGCAAGTAAGCGTCCCGAGCTCGAGATGGCAGCGTTGCTGGCATTTCTGAAAAAAAAAATGTTTGTGAACCTGCCCTTCAGTCTCGCGCCTGGCATGAATATGCGGTAATATGCGGTACTTCTGAGATTACGATGTCGCTTATTATACAATATATGCAACTGGCGATCGCATTCCGGATCCCCAAGCGGAAATCTACGAGGTGGACCGACTGTACGCTCGGGAACCAACAACAGGACTTTCCTGTAACCAGATCTGACGCGCCTGCATAGCCCAGCACGCAGGACTACAAACTCAAACCACTAATGCGGATGCAAATATATACACTATGGGTTCAAATTTTTTTGGAATGTACTGGTAATCATATTTGTTATAACCCATGGAAATATATCACACATTAAACGTGTCGCATGTTTTAAGTTGTATAGTCCCAGTGATGCCAGTTTGTTTTCGATTGTGCTAGTTTAAAATCAATGCGGTTATGGGTTGGCCCACTGCAGATGGAACAGGGGTATAAGTACTGTTGCGCCCTCTGGAGTCGTTGGAAACAAGCCAATCCGATTCGAAAGTTCAAATTATCTCACATGGGTTAAAAACTCTATCTGGTGCCCCTCCTTGAGTTTGAACTTGTCCACTGTCACTCCAAACCACATGAATCAAATGACCTCGATATTTCAATATAGTGCTCATTGTCTTCGAGGGACTATCTGCCACCTGAGATTCCCGAGAAGTTGCGAATGTGGTGATGGGCCAGAAACCTATCTTGACCTAATTTTCTATGTTAAATTTCAGTACTGATGATAATATTTGAAGGCTTATCTCTTGGCTCTCCAAATTCATACTACACTGGCCAATGGGGATTGGCTAGCAGTCTTTCTAATTTTTGACCTTGACCTATTTTATCCAGGTCAAATTCTAGCTATTGCACTATCTCAGAGGGATCATGGCTTAGTTCTTCAAATCTACACTACGGTACATCTGCAACTGATCATTTTAGAAGCCTATTCAAGTTGATCGACCTTGTCCTATTTTATCAAGGTCAAATTCTTGTTACTGCTACAGTATTTTTTAAAGCGTTACAGTCAGGCACCTATATTGAAGCTCATGCATAAATCTCTTGTTTTCTTTTGGTCTTGTTTTGAAAAACAGTGAAAAATAAAACTTGCAATGTAATAAGAAAAATAATGGGACAAAATACAAAAATGCCATTTATTGCGGAGAAAAGGTAAGTTTAATTTAAGAACAAAACAAATGCATTGATTCAGGAAGATTAGATCCAGATATTCCAGCGATGATATCGTGATAACAAGGATGATGGACAGACAAAACGGATAGACCATGGGGATGACAACAATAGTACTTCATCAACCAAAATGAGGGAGTAGGATTTAATGTCGTTTTCAACATTTTACAGTCATATCACGACGGTGCCTACATGTGCCAGAACTCGAGAGTGTCCACAATTCCTATTATCCTGGACATTGATCAGCCCAGCCAGTACAGCACTCATTCACTCAGCCAAGTATTGACCGAGCTCAATGTTGCTTAACTTCTGTGATCTGACGAGAACAACGTGATATGCCATACTTCAGCCAAAATGATCCAACTACTGGGTATGTAAAAAAAAAAGTCCACCTGTGGTTTTGTTCATTTATTCATATAAAGTTATATATTTATTGCATATATGAATATAGCACATGGAAGGATACTTCATCTGTTCACTATATTCAGCTATGGTATGTTTTATTCTAAGAAGAAAATATACATATATTGGGTACGGTAATTTCCCTAATAATTCGCCTTCCAAATTTAATTCGAAAACGGCTGATTTTTCCCCCGTCGTGATTTTCTCCATCCTAATAAAACAAAAATGAGAGCATTTTCAATATACGCGTGAAAACAATAAATTCGAACACTCCCGTTTTCATCGCGGAGTTCGTGCCGCTGAAAGTGAAGTGAATATTGTTACTAAGAATAATTTGTTACTAAGAATAATTTCTGTATAACTAAATCGTGACCAACGATACGCGTTGACACAGAAATAAAATACAAATGTTCAGTTTTTGCGAATTCTCCGTATCATAGAACTATGATCGGAAGTCACTAACCGGGTTCTTATTAGCCGGAGGTTGGAGGCGAAAATGCCCGTCAACTGGCCATTTTGAGGCACCTACTTGATCAATAGGAACTAATTTAATGACAATTTGAATGATATTTCCGATGTCTCATTTTTAATAAACAGATGATATGGAAGGACAAAGATATAAATGTTTCCCTCTGTTTGTCCCTGTCAGGGCTTCGGCGTAATAGTTAGTTTGTGCACAACTCGAGGGAGCCATTATTTCATTTTTTCAGATCTGCAAGACGTGACTGCAGCACGGGAGCACTTGAGTATTTCATTTGAGCTACGGGGAGATGTCAATTGACATTGATGCTGGTGTTTTATTCACTCGCCAATCCAGAACGACGTTTCCATGTAATAAAATGACAGACGTCAGTGTTTCCAACAACATGATAATCCAAGGTTTGTTTGACGAGAGATCCTGAAGGATCTTGGCGCCCACCATTGTCCGATAATTGTAAGCTAATGATAAGATGATCTTTTTGTCCATTGTTACTAAGAACAAACGATTGATTTGTAATTTTGTTTACAGAATTTCGAATCTGAGCGAAAAGATCGGAAAAGGGACACTGAAAAACACCAAGATATAATCTAAGTTTCAGAAGTTTCAAGATTTCTAGAAACTGTACTTATGTCGGTTGTTATAATACAGGAGAAATGAGCAAAGTTAGTCTGAAAGTGGATGTACATGTACGGAGGATCCTTCGCCTTTGTTTTATAGTATTTTTTTTATTTATTTTTTTGCACGTGTCATCATTGGGTACTGGAAGCGAGGATCAATCTCTTTGACACTTTGGCATGAGCTATGAAACATACTTAAGATTTTATAATTAGGAACGAATGCTAATTCTGTTCTGTTTACTGGGCTTGGTTTGAGATATCTCTTTTAAGATACCATGCTCGAAAATAGTAAGATGGTACAAGGGATCCGGTCCGCGCAGTAATGTTGAAACTTCTAAAGTGCCTGAATCCTGATTATCTCCCTTGGATCGAAACATGCAGTAGTCTACAGTTGTCGAGTTATGATGTTGAGTCACAAGAGCGACGTCCCTCCATGTAGCCGATCCGTCGGC
The DNA here is from genome assembly GCA_036873755.1 of Hanleya hanleyi. Classification (NCBI taxonomy): domain Eukaryota; kingdom Metazoa; phylum Mollusca; class Polyplacophora; order Lepidopleurida; family Hanleyidae; genus Hanleya; species Hanleya hanleyi. The sequence continues at coordinate 8,561 of JAVTVY010049887.1, read as the reverse complement.
AGACGAAAAGGTGGAGCAGTTCACTTGCTACTGCATGGACTAAATAAAACTCATCTAAAATTTGAAGAAATACATTTTAATTCCGAACTACATTTTAATTCCGAATTTGAACTCCTTGAAATGGAAGGTGAAGGTATGGATATTCTCTATAGTCAATATATAGAATATGCCCCACCGTTTGATCCGCCGACTCCTGTGATGCAACGTCACAACTCGAGAATACCATATTAATTTGAAGCGTAACTTGGATTTCGAATCGGACCAAAAAAGGTATCTTGCACCACTAGGCCCCATGTGGGACCTGTGTACCAAATTTCAGAAAGATCCATGAAATATTTCCTGAGTATTCACGATAACAATGTTTCAAGGGGAAATTCAAGATGGCCGCCTTGTGGCCATATTGGATTTTCGATTCGGACCAAAAAAGGTATCCTGCACAACTAGACCATAAGGGGAACCTGTGTACCAAATTTGAGAAAGATCCATGCAGTACTTCCTGAGAAATCACGATAACAATGTTGCATGGGAAATCCAAGATGGCCACCTGTTGGCCATATTGGATTTTCAAATCGGACCAGAAAAGGTACCTTGCACAACTAGACGACAATGAGAACCTGTGTACCAAATTTAACAAAGATACATGCAGTAGTTCCTGAGAAATCGCAATAACAATGTTTCATGGGGTAATCCAAGATGGCCGCCTGATGGACATATTGGATATTGGAATTGGACCAGAAAAGGTATCTTGCACAACTGGACCACAAGGGGAACCTGTGTATCAAATTTGAGAAGGATCCAGGCAGTACTAATCCTGAGAAATCATGGTAACAAAATTTCATGGGGAAGTCTAAGATGGCCGCCTGGTGACCATATTGGATTTTCGATTCGGACCGAAAAAGGCATGTTGCATATCGAGACCCTAAGGGGAACCTGTGTACCAAATTTGAGAAAGATCCATGCAGTAGTTCCTGAGAAATGACAAAGTTTCATGGGGAAATCCAAGATGGCTGCCTGGTGGCCATATTGGGTTTTCAAATCGGACCAGAAAAGGTTTCTTGCACAACTAGACCCCAAGGGGAACACCTGTGTACCAAATTTGAGAAAGATCCATGCAGTAGTTCCTGAGAAATCGCGATAACAAGGTTTCCTGGGGAAATCCAAGATGGCTGCCTTGTGGCCATATTGGATTTTCGATTCGGTCCGAAAAAGGTATCTTGCACAACTAGACCCCAAGAGGAACCAAATTTGAGAAAGATCCATTCAATACTTCCTGAGAAATGACGATAACAAAGTTTCATGGGGAAATCCAAGATCCTGGTGGCCATATTGGGTTTTCAAATCGGACCGGAAAAGGTTTCTTGCACAACTAGACCCCAAGGGGAACCTGTGTACCAAATTTGAGAAAGATCCATGCAGTAGTTCCTGAGAAATCGCGATTAGATTTCATGGGGAAATCCAAGATGGCTGCCTGGTGGCCATATTGGATTTTCGAATCGGACCAAAAAAGCTATCTTGCACAACTAGACCCTAAGGGGAACCTGTGTACCAAATTTGAGAAAGATCCATGCAGTACTTCCTGAGAAATCATAACAAAATTTCATGGGGAAGTCTAAGATGGCCGCCTGGTGACCATATTGGATTTTCGATTCGGACCGAAAAAGGCATCTTGCATATCGAGACCCTACGGGGAACCTGTGTACCAAATTTGAGAAAGATCCATGCAGTAGTTCCTGAGAAATAATGTTAAAGTTTCATGGGAAATCCAAGATGGCTGCCTGGTGGCCATACTGGATTTTCAAATCGGACCAGGAAAGGTATCTTGCACAACTAGACACCAAGGGGAACCTGTGTACCAAATTTGAGAAAGATCCATGCAGTACTACCTGAGAAATGACGATAAATTTTCATGGGGAAATCCAATATGGCTGCCTGGTGGTCATATTGGGTTTTCAAATCGGACCAGAAAAGGTTTCTTGCACAACTAGACCCCAAGGGGAACACCTGTGTACCAAATTTGAGAAAGATCCATGCAGTAGTTCCTGAGAAATCGCGATAACAAGGTTTCCTGGGGATATCCAAGATGGCTGCCTTGTGGCCATATTGGATTTTCGATTCGGTCCGGAAAAGGTATCTTGCACAACTAGACCCCAAGCGGGACCTGTGTACCAAATTTGAGAAAGATCCATGCAGTAGTTCCTGAGAAATCGCGATAACAAGGTTTCACGGGGAAATCCAAGATGGCTGCCAGGTGGCCATATTGGATTTTCGAATGGGACCAGAAAAGGTATCTTGTACAACTAGACCCCAAGGGAAACCTGTGTACCAAATTTGAGAAAGATCCATGCAGTAGTTCCTGAGAAATCGCGATAACAAGGTTTCATGGGGAAATCCAAGATGGCTGCCAGGTGGCCATATTGGATTTTCGGATCGGACCAAAAAAGGTATCTTGCACAACTAGACCCCAAGGGGAACCTGTATACCAAATTTGAGAAAGATTCATAAAGTAGTTCCCGAGAAATCGCGATAACAAGAATTGTTTACGGACGGACGGACAACGGACAACGGACCACGGACGAAAAGCGATTTGAACAGCCCACCATCTGGTGATGGTGGGCTAAAAGAGAGAGAGAGAGAAAACAAACATGTACAGAGTACCCTCGAGATATTGCGTGAACGAAACGATCATGTATGTACCAACAGCGCCCACAAAAGGAAACTGCATTCTCTCCATAACGCAGAAATGAGGAAACACAGCAGTTGATGAAGAAACAGAAATGAGAGTCTCCACTGTTTGTCTATTTTCAGATATTTCTGTTGCACATTTTTCCAATGCTAAGTAACAACTCTTGCAGATAAAGTGCAACAGAGATACACAAAAACAGCTAAACAGGTTAAGTTTTTCATTTCTGTGTCTGTTTTCATGCATTTCCACATATGTAGAGAATGCATTTTCTATCCATGAGCGCCATTGGTACATATACATCATCTGTATATTTTTGCCCATAAATAAAACAATGGGTGGATATAGCACAGAGACGGAGTACTATTCGCTGTGTTATTATATTTATATACACAATAAATGACATCAGATGAATAAATTAACAAAACCACAGGTGGACATTTTTTTTTTACACATCCTGTATATTAGCACTCCTGCAATTCTGAGAAACCGAACAAAACATCAACACAACACTAAGAGATGAGCTACTCTGTTTTTATTGCACCTACAATGTCGCAACGAAATTCACTGGTAGCCAACTTTCTTGAACCTATTGCAAGACCCTGAAGACAAAATGATCATACAACAAAGATACAACCTAGTTCTTTAGCATATACAGGTACAGTTCAAATAAAATCTGTTCCAAGGATGAACGAATAACTGGCAATGAAAATGGACGGCTTAAATATACGAACAATTTTTTTTTGTGGAAAACAAAGAACTTCTACGAGAAACCTGAAAGACTTTCTTTCTGAACACAAATTATTGGAATAATGAGGAATGCTAGACTATATGTCATATATATGTTTTTGTTATCACAGATATAAACAATGATAAAACAAAGACTTGGCTGGACGATGGAATGAAATCATGATTCAACAACTGAGTTGTTTGAAACAACGTTGTGGTGACCAGGTTCACCTACAGCCTCTGTAAACTTAATCTACAGCTTGGGTTACATAAAACATTTGCCTTCATTAATAATTCCCCTAATAATTCAAACACAGGAAGTGCAGCAAAAATTGGTTATATCTGGCAATATTCTTCAAGGCACCAGATACAAAGTGTCACATTTTGTCATTATATGACTTTTCTTCAATTTGAATGAAGAATGGGAATGTTACTTTTTGTCTGTGTTTGAAGAACAGAGTTGAAAATGAACTTCCAGTGATTGAATTATTAGGGGAATTACCGTATTCGTTCTCTAAATGTGTGTGACTTGTTATGGGTTTCCATGGAATCACACAATATCCCTGTATATAAACAAGAGATTCAGAAACTCCGAACCCCCTGCTGGATTATAAAACCATAGATAAATGGTAGGAAGGACAGCTTTGGAGGAAGCAAACAACTTTCAAAATATATGAGGTGAAAGGGTGGGATGGTGCTGTTAGTTCTGTTCGGGAGATAGATCACAGGGCTCAATAGCCTGTGGGGCTCAGACAGATCTCTTTGGGTTGTAGCTCGTCCTTTAAGTGTGTTATGATAATAATCTTTGAAAAAATATTGGGATGGGCGATGCATAGTTTATTCAGGGTAGAATTCAAGACTTGTGGGTCTTGGGGGGATATTCAAGAGATCCAGATAATCTGCCAGGCACAACTGTTACCTGTGGATACCCCGCCAAGGCAAACTCCATCCTTACCAAATATCATCATACCAAATATCATGAAAAAATGTACTTGGCCATTAACTTAGGACAATGTACACACATATATCATAGCACTGTTGATACAAATTTTAAAATCTTATCGACATTCATTAACAAAACCTTTAACACATTCGAACAACTGTAGATGAAGTGACAGAAAACACGACACTATCATCACTATCAGAGACTGCAAATATTCTAATACCATTATATTACACTGCAGAAGTCTCTTATATAACAAATATTAAAAATAACTTTTTGGAAACAATGTAATGTACAGTAACATCATCTCAGTTTTCACAAGTACTATTGGTCAAACAGTGCCTTCAATTTCAGATAATTACTTTGTTGTGACGTCAAGCCAGACATTGAGAGTTGCAGTCTGGTCAAATTTCTTCCAAGCTTGCACTTACAAACCACCAAATAGAATAGCTAACTATTGTGTCATTATTCTGAATTGCTGGTGAATTGTAACAATGGTATTTCAGGGCAATAATGCAAAACTACGTGCAATGATATATCCTACTGTCTGTCTCACATTACGAGGGAACAGGATTTTTGGCAATATTTCGGAGCCAATTTTTCTCAGAGCAGTGAAATTTCGCACATCATCTGAACATCATTTGTGCATTTTTATGCTGAAATTTCATGGAAATCCATGGGTCAAATCAATTGCAGTCAGTTTACATGTTAAATTATGAAGTCATAGCGGCCAGTCCCAATGTTACAACACTGCAAGCACAACGTCATTGTGCTATGAAATAACATGCGAGGTATTGGAGATCTTCTTTGATCCTGAATAGATTTCATTTAAATTTCAAAATGAAAATGCACAAATAACATACATGTATACATACTGGGAGGAATTACACTGCTCTGAGAAAACTTGACTCAGAAATATATTGCTGAAAATCCTGTTCCCCGTAATAAGGAAAATCCTGTTCCCCGTAATAAGGAGACTGACAGTAGGTCGTCTGCACAGGAAGAGCATATAGCCGGCAGTACAAAGACAGCTATTCTGACCACTAAAGGGGGAACACCAACAGAACAATTCTTCATGTCATACTAATATCATCTTACAAACACAGATATCCATTTTTTTTTCAAAAGTGAAATTGAAGGGCTGTAGTATTTTACTTTTTAAACTTTCTATGGGATAAATAATGATAAGAAAATTGGCCGGTCTACTTTCAAATCATTTTTCAGCAAGCAGCTTTCAAAACTTGATTTTCCAAGCCCTACGGAATTCATCTGTAGAAAATGGCACATGAAATATATGCAGAAAGTCGTCCCATCAGACAATAAAACCCATTAGTGTGATAAAGTGAAAGATACATAGTAACCATGTACATATGACCATGTGCTTGACGACACCCAAACCTAACCAAATACGAAAGCGATGCAATTTTCCATATCTGAATTCAGCAAGGCTTGGGAAAATCAATTTCAAAAGCCGTCAGCAGACAAACTATTTCAAGGGGAATGTAAGGAAGGAGAGAGGCCAATAATTACGCCATAGAAACTATAAAAGGTAAAATATGGAACTCCGCATTAGATCTTCAGGCATACATGTATATATATACAGAAACGTGTTAATAATGCACCTTTATCATATCAATGCTCCCCATTTTTAAATGTCGCTTGTAAGAAGTTATGGACTCTCATTAATGCGAATGTTCACCAATCAGAATATCTCATCAAATTCTGTTAAAGCCTGAGACTTTTTTGATTGGCTCAGTCAATTCACAACACTGATCGACTCAACCGTTGATGTTACTGCAGACCTGTTCGATCTAGGTTAAAAGCTGGGGGAAATGAAAAAGCTGAACCTGTTCCGCCTCCCCAATAATAAGTGGACTAGTCCATACATAGGGATCGCGTGTCCTGAAGCTGTCAAACATTAGACCGGGTCAATGAACGTAAATTCTACTTCAGTCAATACGATCTCATAAGCTACATGGAAAGACAGGGATTCTTGACAGGATAGTAATTTCAGATTGAATTATCTTTAGAATTATTAAACACATTCCATGTATTGAAATAATGCTGAATGGAATTCACATTCTATGTCAACAGTTTACGGCTACTTGTAGACTCTCATAGCCTAATTGTTTATCTTCTCCAAAAGCTGCCACAGAAGAACTTCACTCCCATTGGTCCACTGGGTTTTCCAGGAAATTTGAACCAAGTCTACTGATTGGTCGAACGTCAGAAATTCACTCCAGTAATTGGCCAGACAGCGAGCTTGTAACCATGGTAATGATACAGCCAGATGATTGGTCAATGGATGGGGATTTTGATACCTTTCTTATCACAGTGCTCCTCTATAGTTTTGATGATTCTCTGAAAAGGAAAAAAAAAAAAAATTACAAAATGAAATTCAATCGAATGTTTTTATACAAATACGAATACCGTTTTATACGAATACAAATATGTGCAATTTGTAAGAGTTGAGAATTACAGGCCCTGGTGAAGGAAGTAAATGGTTTAACAGTTGGTGATATTTTCCCTTTACGTAATCGCCGTTCCGAGACAGACGTGTTTGGAAGCATTTCTGTGCATTATCGGTCTTCAAAATGAGGTCAAATGACATCACTGTGGCATTCGGGGAAATTGGCAGTAACATCATAAATTTAATGACATTGAAAAGTGATGTTTTGGAACATCATATAATTCCATTTTTAAAACGATGTCAAGGCTGCAGTGTGCAAAGGGCTCACATATGGGAAATGTGTGTGTTGTAGTTTTGGTGGGGGTGAAATATTCTGGACATTGAAATAGTGCATAATACAGCAGTTGTTGCCATAGGACACCATGAAACTGCAGTAATAAATATGTTAATACATACTTACAACATAAGATTTGAGGTAAAAGTTTTTGTTTTGGGATATATGTATTACATGATGCTGTGGAAGTAATCTCTGTATAGAAACTGAACCTGTACATGGAATTACCTTGATTACCAAACATCCATAATCCATTACCTTTTTTTTGGAGGGTGGGGGGAGAGAACTTAAAAACTAGAATTTGACCTTGATAAAATAGGTCAAGGTCAGTCAGTTTCAATAGGCTTCTGACTCTTCACCAGATGCATATGTGGTATGAATTTAAAATACCTGACTCTAATCCTTCTTGCGATATCGTGTCCACAGACAGATGGACGACGCTGACGACGACAATACCCTTTGGGCAAAATTTTGCCCCAGGGGTAAAAATGACTGGCTATTTTCATTTTATAAACAGCATTGATATTATTCTTTTATCAATATTGGTTGAATAATATAAACTATTGTACCAGCGCAACAAGCATATATTTGACCAAGATTGTGAATTATACATGTACATACTCTTCTGTCCATGGTGAGTGCCATTTCAAAAGCGGTCTTCCCAAACTATAAAAGAAAAGAGAGAGGGTACTGGTATAAAACAACATTATCAAAAGAGACACGTTTATTGGTCATTACATGAATAATTTCAAAAATTCATATAAAGCCAATTATCAAATTCATGGAAACTTTAAAATTTCTCCATATTGCTAAACAATAGAAAAGAACTATGTGGGGTGAAAATACAGTGAACCCTCATTATAAAGACATTTGTTACAATAGGAACTTCATTATAACGACAAAGTTTACAGAAACTACTGTACCTAAATACACTTTTATTCTCTGTTCTTTACAACAGCTAATTCATTATAATGACAAATTTAACTGGGATAAAATGTGGTAGTTTTATAGAACTAGGGATTATAGCTAAGCTTAAAGGTTCTTTTTCTAAATTTTTATAAATATATAGACAGCCCCTATGATAACAAGTTTGAAAGTAGTACTGTAAGAAGATCTACCTCATTTTTCATGCCAATGTCGGCATTTCGTTTGAGTAAAAGGTCGAGCAAGGGCTGGTGACCATTAAGGATAGCTATCATTAGTGCAGTCTTCCTGTCGCTGTCCACGGCGTTGATTTCAGCTCCGTACATAAGCAGCACCGAGGCTACATCATAGTTACCTGTCACCGAGGCTGGAAAATAATTCAATACAAAAATTGGAGCATGGGGCATTCAATAATTTTGTTACTTTGTTCAATAATTTAATCTGGATGAAATTCTCTGACATCAGCCTACCCTGGGATAAAATATGGCAGAGAGATATGATATGGCGGAGGGATTAGAATCTCCACTGTGTTACTCTGACA
>JAVTVY010049886.1:0-22266 GCA_036873755.1 Hanleya hanleyi | reverse complement strand
GGGGTCAAAGGTCAGTTCCGGTCACCTTTGGCGACGTACACCAAACAGAAGCGAGTATTTAAAATCCGTCACAGAGCTCTCGTCCAATCAGAAGCGAGTATTTTGACCCGGTGCATTATGGGACATATCCAAGATGGCGGTTCCAAAATGACGGATCCAACATGGCGGCTCCAAAATGGGGGCGTATGAGAGCTTCTGGACATGGACCCGATAGAAGTCCAGAATGGTGGAACATTCGTAAACATTCGGGCACTTTTACATCCGGGGACTTTTACATCCGAAGAGACACGGAAGTGCCCGAACATGATATCAGCTAGCGTGCTATAAAAGGGAAGCGGTCTGACCGTTTCATCAGACACTCTGTCAACCACCAAGATGTTCACTTGTACTACGTGCTCGAAATCATTCCCTCGTCTGCACGACTTGCGCCGCCATGAGGCTACCAAGCACGAAGGAACCGCCCGGTATAACTGTACGATATGTACACTGTCGTTTCAGCGCCCGGGTCATTTACAGCGCCACACACGTGCACGCCATGAAGTACCCAAGCGTCCATACGAAGAATGTGGTCGGCTTTTCAAACTGACCAGTCAGTTGCTGCGACACCAACGCACACGACACCCTGTTCCGCAGCCACGTTTGCAGATAGAAGAGCCCGTAGGCATCAATATCGAAACAGGGGGACTCCCACCCATCGTACGAGGGCCGATGATGATGATGTCGCCCTAATTCAACAGTCAAATTCCGACGACAAGACCTTGGGCCAGATTTTGTATGACGTGGAGGGCAAAGTACACTTCGTGGACGAAGCCATAAATGTTCCCAGCGATCTGTCACACGAAGACCATCCAGTGAGTGACATTTATCGGCGCCATTGGCCCATGATCCGGCACTGTTTCTACCGTCATCGCCCTATTCAAGATATCTACAATTTCCGACTGACTGACCTCGCCCGTCTACGTAGCTACGTGGAAGCCATCTTCAATGATCAAACTACGGCCTTCAAATTGAATCTGGCGTTTGGTTATGTGCTGCAGCATAAAGAGACAGTCCAAGTCCGATATTTTTACCCGAGTAGTAACATCCGGGTATTTGACCAACCGTTTACCATCATTAACCGAGTGTCGCTAGAGACGATGCTGGAGAAACTGGACACCGTGGATCCCTTGGAATGGGCCCAACAACAACGCCCCAACACCAAGTGGACAGTGGAGAGTGTGACCAATGTTACGTTTTTCGTTACCAAGCTGACCGACCACTCCCATCGGCTGAATGCGTCACTCATGCACTGATGAATACCATAACATGCCGTACATACTCTATATGTCTACATGTTGATCGTTGACGGTACGGAGGTGACCGAAGAGACACGGATGTTACCGAAGATGTCACGGCTCGGCCCTCGACTTGGGGATAGTTGAACTGAGTGTGCTAAAAATAGATCACCAGCTAGCGTGCTATAAAAGGGAGGCGGCCTGGCCGTTTCATCAGACACTCTGTCAACCACCAAGATGTTCACTTGCACAACCTGCCAGAAGCTGTTTACTCGTCTAGTTACGTTACGACGCCACGAGGCCTCCACCCACAACGATGCTCGGTATACTTGTATAATCTGCGCACGGTCATTCAATCGGAAGGATCATTTACTGCGTCATGAGAGGGTACTCCACGCGGGTGCGACGGTACTATGTAATGATTGTGGTAGACTCTTCAAACGACCCAGTCGGTTTAGACAGCACCAACGTTTGATGCATGCCCCGTCTCTACGGTTTGGGCGACAACTTTCCACTAAAGAGGAGCCGGGGAAGGTCAGACCCAGTGAAGATGAACCCGGAGAGACGAACGCCACTGGTGATGCGATGACGAAGAGCCTGCCTATACCTACGGTCCAGGAGGGCCTGGATATCCAACCGGACCCCACTGTTACGGTTTCGAGTCATACGCCTGATAACATCGAACATTTTCTGGACGAGCCCAAAAATGTTCCTAGCGATCTCTTACAGGGCGCCCATCCAGTGAGTGACATCTATCGGCGCCATTGGACCATGATACGGCACTGTTTCTACCGTCATCGCCCTATTCAAGATATCTACAATTTTCGACTGACCGACCTCGCCCGTCTAGGCAGCTACGTGGAAGCCATTTTCAATGACCAAGCAACGTCCTTCAAATTAAATCTGGCGTTTGGTTATGTGCTGCAGCATAAGGAGACAGATCAAGTCCGATACTTTTACCCGAGCAGTAATATCCGGGTATTTGACCAACCGTTTACCATCATTAACCAGGCGTCGCTAGAGACGATGCTGGAGAACCTGGCCAACGTGGATCCCTTGGAATGGGCCCAACAACAACGCCCCAACACCAAGTGGAAAGTGGAGAGGGTAACCAATGTTACGTTCTTCGTGACCAAGCTGACCAACCAACCCATCGGATGAATGTATTCACCCAGGCACTGATAGATTCTCAGAATGCGCAAACAACTATCTGAGGATATGTTGCCTCAACGGTATCCTGGCTTGACCAACGGTGATTAGAATAAACGGTTCAGAGCGAACATGGCCGAAGATGGAATTTTCTGAAATGAAGACTTCTGATTGGACAAGAATACATCTAACGGACAGGAACGAATATGACAGATGCAAATGGTGGCCTCTGATTGGACAAGTCTTCTTGAATTGTAACACCAAGTGGATAGTGGAGATAATGACCAATGTTGCGTTCTTCGTGGTTAAACTGACCACCACCTCCATCGGATGAAAGTATTCACCCATGCACTGATAGATACTCAGAATGCGCAAACAACTATCTGAGGATATGTTGCCTCAACGGTATCCTGGCCTGTCCGACGATGATTAGAATAAACGGTTCAGATGGCACTTTCTGAAATGGAGACTTCTGATTGGACAAGAATACATCTAACGGACAGGAACGAATATGAAACATGCAAATGGTGGCCTCTGATTGGATAAGAATCTTCTTGAATTGTAAATATACCCAACGCGGCTCCCCCAGCGTGGGTGTGATGTAACATTGGGGAAAATAAACTATATGAAAACAACTTCTTGTTGTTGTTGTTCTCTCATGTGTCATCCTTGTTGTTGTTGTTGTTGTTCTCTCTCTGGTCTATATCATGGCGTTATGTTAGAGTGTTAAGGTGTAACGACGGGCGTTGACGGGCATCACTGCATTTCGAAGAATTAGTAACAATTCCATGGAATATCAAAGCTTCTGAGCTATTTCACCAGGGCGTTGAAGCATTAAGAATGGTGTTGGTGGGCGTTGCTACAAGATGACACCTCACACGGTCCATTTGGACCGCGGATGGTCCATCTCTACACCAAATACCTTCCTGCACTGCCCCAAAAGGCCCACTTTCGCTACAACTTGTACTAATGACGTCATCGATGACGTCACAGATGCTGTAAATATCCCTGAAATCGGGGTGTATACTCCGAGAGCTACAATATGACACATCCCATGACGCATTCGCAACGCGGATGGTCCATCTCTACACCAAATACCTTCCTGCACTGCCCCAAAAGGCCAAATAACATCCTTCACTGCTAAAAAATGCCCACTTTCGCTACAACTTGTACTAATGACGTCACCAATGACGTCACAGATGCTGTAAATATCCCTGAAATCGGGGTCTATACTCCGAGAGCTACAACATGACACCCCACACGACGCATTCGCAACGCGGATGGTCCATCTCTACACCAAATACCTTCCTGCACTGCCCCAAAAGGCTCACTTTCGCTAATACTCCTACTGATGACGTCATCGATGACGTCACAGATGCTTCGGACATGCCTCAATTCGGATTGTACACCCCGAGAGCTACAAAATGACACCTCACACGACGCATTCGGACTAAGGATGGTCCATCTGTACACCAAACTCACCCCACGCACCCACAAAATGTCCACTTTCGCTACTACTCGTACCGATGACGTCATCAATGACGTCACAGATGACGCGGACATCCCTCAAATCGGAATGTACACACCGAGAACTACAAGATGACACCTTCCAGGACGCATTCGAACCGTGAATAGCCCATCTCGATCCCAAATACCTTCATGTACTGCCCGAAAATGTCTACTTTCGCTACTACTCGTACCGATGACGTCACCGATGACGTCACAGATGACGCGAACATCCCCCAAATCGGAATGTACACCCCGAGAACTACAAGATGACACCTTCCAGGACGCATTCGAACCGTGAATAGCCCATCTCGATCCCAAATACCTTCATGTACTGCCCGAAAATGTCCACTTTCGCTACTACTCGTACCGATGACGTCACCGATGACGCGAACATCCCCCAAATAGGAATGTACACCCCGAGAACCACAAGATGACACCTTCCAGGACGCATTCGAACCGTGAATAGCCCATCTCGATCCCAAATACCTTCATGTACTGCCCGAAAATGACCACTTTACTTACTACAACCAACTGCGCCTGCGCAGATTGACGCGACTTGCATTCAAAAACACGCCATTCTGACTCTACCCCACACAAGCTTCACTTTGACACCCTCCACGACCCATTCGGATCCATAGCGGTCCATCTCTACCCCAAACACCTTCAAAAGGCCCACTTTCGCTACAACTTGTACTAATGACGTCATCGATGACGTCACAGATGCTGTAAATATCCCTGAAATCGGGGTGTATACTCCGAGAGCTACAACATGACACATCCCATGACGCATTCGCAAACGCGGATGGTCCATCTCTACACCAAATACCTTCCTGCACTGCCCCAAAAGGCCAAATAACATCCTTCACTGCTAAAAAATGCCCACTTTCGCTACAACTTGTACTAATGACGTCACCAATGACGTCACAGATGCTGTAAATATCCCTGAAATCAGGGTCTATACTCCGAGAGCTACAACATGACACCCCACACGACGCATTCGCAACGCGGATGGTCCATCTCTACACCAAATACCTTCCTGCACTACCCCAAAAGGCACACTTTCGCTAATACTCCTACTGATGACGTCATCGATGACGTCACAAATGCTTCGGACATGCCTCAATTCGGATTGTACACTCCGAGAGCTACAAAATGACACCTCACACGACGCATTCGGACTAAGGATGGTCCATCTCTACACCAAACTCACCCCCACGCACCCACAAAATGTCCACTTTCGCTACTACTCGTACCGATGACGTCATCAATGACGTCACAGATGACGCGGACATCCCTCAAATCGGAATGTACACCCCGAGAACTACAAGATGACACCTTCCAGGACGCATTCGAACCGTGAATAGCCCATCTCGACCCAAATACCTTTATGTACTGCCCGAAAATGTCCACTTTCGCTACTACTCGTACCGATGACGTCACCGATGACGTCACAGATGACGCGAACATCCCTCAAATCGGAATGTACACCCCGAGAACTACAAGATGACACCTTCCAGGACGCATTCGAACCGTGAATAGCCCATCTCGATACCAAATACCTTCATGTACTGCCCGAAAATGTCCACTTTCGCTACATGCCACCGCGCATGCGCAGAATGCCGATATTTCAACCCCACACCCAGTCCATCAGATGCCCCTTCATGAATGCTGCACTTTGATACCTCACTCGACCCCATCGGTCCACTAGGGGCTCCCCTAGCTCCAAAAAGGCTATTTTCATACCCTTCGGCCACCGCGCATGCGCAGAATGCCGATATTTCAACCCCACACCCAGTCCATCAGATGCCCCTTCACGAATGCTTCACTTTGATACCTTACTCGACCCCATTGGTCCATTAGGGACTCCCCTAGCTCCAAAACGCCTATTTCCATACCCTTTGGGCCACCGCGCATGCGCAGAATGCCGATAGTTCAACCCCACACCCAGCCCATCAGATGCCCCTTCACGAATGCTTCACATCGATACCTCACTCGACCCCATTGGTCCATTAGGGGCTCCCCTAGCTCCAAAACGTCTATTTCCATACCCTTGGGCCACCGCGCATGCGCAGAATGCCGATAGTTCAACCCCACACCCAGCCCATCAGATGCCCCTTCACGAATGCTTTACATCGATACCTCACTCGACCCCATTGGTCCATTAGGGGCTCCCCTAGCTCCAAAACGTCTATTTCCATACCCTTCGGCCACCGCGCATGCGCAGAATGCCGATAGTTCAACCCCACACCCAGCCCATTAGATGCCCCTTCACATAAGCTTCACTTTGATACCTCACTCGACCCCATCGGACCCTTAGGGGCTTCCCTAGCTCCAACACGGCTATTTTCATACCCTTCGGCCACCGCGCATGCGCAGAAGGCCAATAGTTCAACCCCACACCCAGCCCATTAGATGCCCCTTCACATAAGCTTCACTTTGATACCTCACTCGCCCCAATCGGACCATTTTATCTAGGGACTACTTTTTCTCCGCGGAAGCTTTTTCCCGAGACCGAATCACCGCCAAAACCACGGCCAAACCGCATCACCGCGCATGAATACATTTTTTATTTTTTTTTTGCCGGAACTTTTTTTTTCTGCCGGAAATATGCACTCATTGACCTTTGGTGTGTGGGTGGGTTCAAAATGGCGGACTGTAAGTAGCCGCCATTTTGACCCCACCCACTCACCCTGTTGGTGTGTGGGTGGGTTCAAAATGGCGGACTGTAAGTAGCCGCCATTTTGAACCCACCCACTCACCCTGTGCACTCAGGCCACGCCCCATTTCGCCTCATCAC
Source organism: Hanleya hanleyi (assembly GCA_036873755.1). Classification (NCBI taxonomy): domain Eukaryota; kingdom Metazoa; phylum Mollusca; class Polyplacophora; order Lepidopleurida; family Hanleyidae; genus Hanleya; species Hanleya hanleyi. Next base: position 15,537 of record JAVTVY010049886.1, on the reverse strand, counting down.
GCCCCAATACACCCCCAAAACCGCCCCTTTTTTAGGTCTGCGCATGCGCAGTGAGGCGCTATTAACCCGTTTTACTCTTTATATACTACTGTCATGATAATTTTTGGGGTGCTGTGGATAGTTCGGGTGATAATCTACCACTGTATAGCCCTGTGTGGTAGAAGTTTCGGAATTTTTCTGGTTTCCGAGCCGATTTTAGGCACTGAAATTGCTTTGTAGGACATTTCTTGTCAAGTTTTGATTGATTATTCAAAAACTATCGACCAAACACCCTTGGGAAGGAAAGCAAACGCCCGATGGGAGCTTCAACTCAACATCTTCCGTCAAAAGTGCATACGTTGTTGCTAAAAAAATAAGAAAAAACTACATTTTCTGGACACACCTCTACGTTGTGTAAAGTGCAGCACGCGACCGGAAGGTGACGAGACGATTCGCGCCGCATCTCTTACAAGACAGTGATTCTGCGCATGCGTAGACAGGGAATTGTGGGAAAAGGGTATGGAAATAGACGTTTCGGGTCTAGGTGGGCTACTATGGGTCCGATGGAGTCGTATGAGGTCTTATTTTGAAGCGCTCCTGAAGGGGCAGCCGCCTGGACTAGTGTGTCGTCCGTGTTCAACATTCTGCGCATGCGCAGACAGGGAATTGTAGGAAAAGGGTATGGAAATAGACGTTTTCGGGTCTAGTAGGGCCATTATGGGTCCGATGGAGTCATATGAGGTCTTATTTTGAAGCTCTCGTGAAGGAGCACCCGTCTGGATGCCTGGTTCGTCCAAGAGTCCAAGAGTGTTCAAGAGTCTGCGCATGCGCAGTCTGGTCGTAGTATAGAAATATACACATGGGCGTGTTTGGGGTACTAAACCCCTATGGGTCCATGGTTGTGGTTTGGTGGTGTGGGTTTTGCGCAAGTGTGTGTGACGTCACTTCAGGTTTCACTAAAATCACCTCCAAACACAGAAGAGTTCCAATTTTTCCTTAGACCGTATGCATGTACTTTCAACATCCGGGTTTCCCACCGCCTGTATGGAATGCATGTATCGTACAGCTATGTATAGGCGCGCATGTGTGACAGGGTCTATAAAACACGACCCTCTGGATCCCACACCTCCATTCCTATTGTTGCAGAGCCATGACGGAGACCTATCCCTATGCGACTCGCATTTTACAGCACGCGACCGTGGTTAATTGACTCACGGGTTACCGAGCAGTGGTTCGATCCATGTTAGCAGATGGCAACGACAACGAGGGGCGACGCCAGATCCTGAAAGAGTTCATGGAAGCGGTCCTCGACAGAGTGGACTCGATGGAGGAGTGTGCTATCATCACCCACCACTACTGGACTATGACAGCCATCCTTGATGCCCGGGCTATGGACCACGAGCACTCACGCCGGAACCACCGACGGCTCGTTGGCCTCGTCATGGTTTTTGCCCTATTGACCCTAACGCCGTGGTAATGACAGTGGGACTTCACCATAAATACGAGAGACAGTCAGCGTGTGCGTCATTCGCCATTTCGTCAACCATGTCACCAGTCCTACGAGCCGTTCTTCCCCTCACCCCTGAGGTGGGATTACACGTCTAATGAGGATAAAGTCACCATCGTGGGAGATCGTCAAGTTTGCTGGTCGGACCCTGAGACCGTATCGACTACCGTTACCCTATACCGTGATGGCTGGACCAAATTTAAACGGGTGTTGAGCGGTGAGCTCGACGGAGACATCATCCACATCGAGAACGCCAACTACGTACACAGTGGACCCTTCTTTGCCCGTGTGGGGCGTTACCACAATCCTACGCGAGGCTTCCCCCTAGACCTCGATCTGTGGACAGCCTTCGAGAAAGTGGTGCCCATTGTGGACCAGCTGTTTACACCGGAAGAGCGGTCAGCTGATCAGTTGGGTGGGCTCGTGCCCTGAGTGAAGCGGCAGCAGAACCCAATGAACAAATGACCAAACCTAGCAATGAACCAGACGACGATGCCATTGATTATCCGGCTACACTCAGTCAGCCCAATGACAATTGGATCCATACAACGCAGGCCGGTACGGCATCGGAACCCAAATGAAAGCAGCCAGAAAGGAACTGTGATCCCAGCGCCAGATATTCACAGATAATTTGGGGTGAACGTTTCATGTGACAAGCCCATAATGCACCATGTTCTGACGTCATAAACTTTTCTTCCCTATAAATACGAGAGACCGTCAAATCTGGTACCATTCACGAACTAACCATGACGGAGCATATAATAAGGGCTTTTCTCAACTTGACACCCGAGGTCTTCCTGCACGTTTATGCGGATAAGGTCGATATCATGGAGGAGGTGGGGGACATCTGTGATGCGGACCCTACACAACCGGCTCACATTCGTCTGTCCCGGGCGGGCTGGATCAAATTAAAACGGATGTTATCTGGTGAACTGGACGGTGACCTCATCCACTTGTGTCACGAATGTGTACGTCCGACGCGGCCCCTTCTTTGCTCAATTGGCTCGACTAGATGGTGGTACAGTGCATTTTACCCTTCACCCAGTTCTATAGTCTGCATTGGAAGATGCCGTGGCAGATGTGGATCAAGTGCTTATCAAGTGGTCATCAGACGAGTTGGACTGGTCATTTACCATGGACAATGTGAATCCCAATGAACAAATTTCTACCAATGAACCAGACGACGAAGCCATTGATTATCCGGCTAGACTCAGTCAACCTAGGATATATACAACGGTGGTAGAACCCGAATATCAGACTTCGTTATAAATAAACCATACTCCCCGGTCCATTGTCATTTTGTCACCATGTAGCGCTCGGAGAAGGTGTTGGATAACTTATCCTACAGTCCCGACAGTCCGGCGGCCTATAGTGCATTGTCGGCTCTCTATCGAGCGGCTAAACCCCAGGGGATACAATGGGCCCAAGTCCGAGATTGGTTAAAAAAACAAGACACCTATACCTTACATCGAACTGCCCGCCGCCATTTTCCACGGAACCGGGTCATCGTGCGAGGACTAGATGCCCAATGGCAAGCAGATTTGGTCGATATGAGCGCCTTTGCCAAACACAATGATGGGAATCGGTATATCTTGACGTGCATCGATATCCTCTCAAAGTATGCGTGGGTGGTACCCATACGTACGAAAACGGGGGCGAATCTCATAGCGGCGTTCAAGGACATCTTCAAGAGCGGGCGCAAACCCTTGTATTTGCAAGCCGACGAAGGCATGGAATTCCTCAACAGACCGTTCCAAGCCTTTCTCAAGAAACAGAAGATCTTCTTCTTTCACACCTACAACGAGACCAAGGCTTCTGTTGTGGAACGGTTCAACAGGACATTCAAAGGCCGCATGTATAAATATTTCACCTATAAGAATACAAGGCGGTACATCGATGTTCTCCCGAAACTTGTCAGTGGTTACAATCGAGCCTATCACCGGAGTATACAGAGAGCTCCCATTGCCGTCACCCAACGCAATGAAGCCCAAGTCCGGCGTGTCTTGTACCCCATACAATCGCAGCGAATGCCGAAGAAGGAGTTCAAGGTCGGGGACCCTGTACGGATCAGTAAAGTCAAGGGCAAGTTCGAGAAAAGTTACTTGCCCAACTGGAGCGATGAGCACTTCCTGATTAAACGGCGCCTACCCCGACAGCGGCGAGTCTATGAACTGGAAGATCTTCAAGGGGAACCGTTGCTAGGGACGTTTTACGAGCTGGAATTACAACCTGTCGTAAAAACAAAGCAAGACTACTATATACGGTGGAACGCATTCTAAAAACCGAACGTCGACGTGGCATCCCATTTTATTTCGTCAAATGGCAAGGCTGGCCCAGTTCCTTCAATTGCTGGGTCGCGGCCAACCAGGTGAAACGACTACAAAACCAGACACCGCCGCCATCATCCTGCATTCCACGTTCGACCATGAACACAGGTCAATCGTCTCTGAACACAGCGTCCCCCAAAACGCGCAAAGCGCAAGTGGGCTTTGTAGTGATATTGCTAACCCTGCTGAGTGTGTTGTACGGAGGTGTGTTTTACGACGTAGCCTATCTCAGCACTCTACTCATCCCACCAAAGACACAACCGCCAGCCGCCAGTCAAACCAGTCTACAGATAGCACCAGTCAATCCCGTGACCGAAACGAGCCCAGTGATCACCACCACCACACCCCGTGTACAGGCTACATCTACACCTACACCAAGTGCACCCACTACGTCTGAGTATCCACCGGATTTCATCACTCACAGTGAACGCCCATCGACAACGGTACCAAAGCTCGACGCATCGACAACCGCAGTTCACTCGTACCAAATTTACAAGAGTGGGTTACCACGACAGCGGATACACCTCCAACCATGGACCCTCGGTGGCAAAACCCCTTCACCTGCGTCATCGCAGGACCGACGGGTTCCGGCAAAACGCACTTCGTCAGGAAGCTCCTCGAACACGCCGACAGCATGATTACTCCACCCATTGCCCGAGTCGTGTGGTGTTACGGAGAATGGCAGGCGGCGTACGCAGCAATGCCCCCCATCACGTTCGTGGAAGGGCTACCCAACCTGGTCGATTTGGAATCGGACACCTTGGTGGTTCTCGATGATCTCATGGCGGAGACGGATGCGCGGGTCACCCAACTCTTTACCAAAGGCAGCCATCATCGACGTCTCAGCATCATCTACATTGTGCAGAATCTGTTCAGTAAAAACAAAGAACATCGGAACATCAGCTTAAATGCCCACTACCTGGTGGTCTTCAAACACCCGAGAGATACCACTCAAGTGCTGCATCTGGCGAGACAGATGTACCCTGGACGCACTGCGTTTGCGTTGGAAGCCTTTAAAGATGCGACAACCCCTCAGCACGGGTATATGCTCTTCGACCTGAAGCAAGCCACCCCGACCACCTTCGACTACGGACCGGTATCTTTGCCGGAGAGACCCACCACGTGTACATGCAAAAATAATGTAAACACACCCACAGTGGTTCCCCCCAGCTGGGGTGTGTGTTTGATGTTGGGGATAATAAAAGAATTAATACCACATCATGGTTGACTTTTGTCTCTGTTCAATATTCACGAGGTAGGTAGTTAAAAAGGGCAGGGTTGTGGGTTCTAGCATCAGTTGCACATGATGTCTGCTCGAGTACGGAAGCATGCTCCGACGCTCCGTGTATTGAAGACGGCGCAACTCGAGTTGGTTCGAACCATTGTACGCGGCGCAGACTTTGCTCTCGTGTGCTGTCTGTGTGAGATTGGACTCAATATCTTAAAAGGCAACGTACCACTGATTCCGGCTCAGAAGGCGAAGTTGGCCAAGCATAAGACAGGTCTGCGAACCTTAGTCCAGAAGCGAGTCTCTCAAACACAAAAGAAAAAGGTGTTACAGAATGGCGGCTTTCTCGGGGCCATCTTAGCACCGTTGGCGGCTTCCGTGTTGGGTCCAGTATTGGGTGGACTGTTCGGCCGACAATGAACCACACGAAAAAAATGGTCCTCGTCGAACCTCGGCTCCTTTAAAACCTCCAATCACCGTACCCCGTACCCTCTACGGTGAAGACGATAAACACACTCGATGAAGAGATGCGTCAGATCTTACAACGACCGGGGTTAAGCGACAGTGAGAAAGTACAACAGTACAATGAAATGCTTCAGCCGTACATGACGTTCATGGACCAATACAAAACCCTCTTTACCCCAGCAGCACCACCACCACCACCAACCTCAGTACCGCCCCAACAGCCGCCATTACCAGGGGTACCACCCACAGCCCCAGAGTGGGTCGAAGATGAAGTCCTGAAGAGTGTACCTGCATCGTTCAAGAAACAAGCTGGCCTGGTATTACAACGGATGGAACAGAATCCTAACATGACTTGGAATGATAAAGGTGAACTCCTGGTACAGAATCAGGTGGTCCCCGGTACCCACATGACGGATTTAGTGAATGACCTGATGCTTCAACGCAGGTCACACACGAATCATCGAGGATGGGAGGTCTTCGCTCAAGGCTTGAAAGACATGCATGTACCACAGGAATTGGTGGGGAACCCCGAGCGCTGGGCCTGGATGCAGCTTGAATCGCCGGTGCACGCACAACGACAGACTCCACAACCTTCTTGGGAAACCGAGTGGGGACCGGAGTCTCCCCCCAAAACACCACCACGGCGGGCACCTACTTTTTCACCCCTTTTACCACGCCACCCCCTGCAACCACCAAGATCTAAGTCACCGCGACCATCACGACGATTAGCGTCCAAGGGCTGGGAGAAGTATTAAAACCAACAGCAGCAGCAGGAAAGCTCAGTCGTCATGTTTTACCTCACCCTACCCAGTAACAGCTCGGCTGATGTGTTTCCTGACAACACATTGACCAAGTACGTGATCCAGTTACCGCAACCGTTGCATTTACTTGGACGCTGGGAATGTGGACTCGTGGATATCCAATACCCTTAATCGTGGTACAACGTGCGAGGCGGTGAAGTGTGGTACGAGGTGACCTACGAAGGACAAGAAACCCGACTCACCCTACCCGAAGGCCAATACGATACTCCCAAGGAATTCATGGGTGGGCTGAGAAGTCTGATGCATTATAAGTCTCTACGGGACGTCACGAATACTTCACAACCCATAAAAACTTTCCCCTTCAAACATCGTGTGGACTTCGATTACAACGCACACAACGACAAGGCCAGTCTCACTCTCAGCCCCAACGTGAGTGTCAAAATCAGTCCTACCCTACAGCAAATGCTGGGTTTCGATCTACAGGGGTACGCTGGCCCCACCGGCGAAACAGGCCACATCCCGATGGATATGCGTGGTGGTATGTATGGCCTATACAAATACTCAGACGTGGTCGATGCACACATTGTCGGAGACAGCAACGTACCTCTACTACGCGTCTGCCCGGTGAAAGGCAAGTATGGAGCTCAAGTCACCCACAGTTTCAGGCACATCTTTTATCTGCCGGTCAGTCAGACCGATATTAGCTCCATCGTCATCGATATAAGAGACGACACCGGTCAACCGATCGCATTCGAGCGTGTGAAAGTGGTGCTGACACTTCATTTCCGTCAAGTCCGAGCGGTTCACTTTGCATAATGAAGGTGCCTTACGAGTGCGATGCACGCAGCTATATGGACTATTATGCTCAACAGGCCGGGGGTAGCTTCCCGGTCTTTGCAGGTACACGCATGCAACGAGGACACGGGCTGGGGAACATACTTGGCAGCATCGTCAAAACATTCCTGCCCTTGGTGACGCGTGGGGTCAAAGCGATCGGCAAACAAGCGGTACGCAGTGGACTGCAAGTCGCGGGTGATGTCTTGGGCGGTGCGGCACCCAAAGAAGCGCTGAAACGCCGAGCCAAAGAAGCAGGAGGCGTCTTGGTCGCCAAAGCACAACGCACCGTAGGGAATAAAAGACCCGCACCACCGAGACCACGCACCAGTCGACGACCGACCCAGCGACGACGCACATCGAAGACCCAGGATATCTTTTCTTAAAAATGGCTTTCATCCATGCCGAGTCGTGTCCTTCTACCAACAGTGAATTTGATTTATGGACCGTCCCACCTACTCAGACCAGTGTCGAAGAGCATTACAGACACAGGCCCCATTGAATTCACCATCACCAACGCAGATACGACCTACCTGGATTTAGCCCATACGTACCTATATGTGAAAGCTAAAATCACCAAGAATGATGGGTCTGTCCTCAAAGCAGATGCACCTGTGGGTCCAGTGAATCTCTGGCTTCATTCGCTATTCCAGCAAGTGGATATAGCCCTCAGTGATAAACTGGTGAGCGCCTCAACGAACACGTACCCGTACCGAGCCTAGATCGAAACACTGTTATCCTACGGGCGTGACGCTAAAAAGTCGTATTTGACAGCCCCGTTGTTCTATCGAGATACCCCAGGCAATATGGAAGCGAGTCCCGATAATGACGGCTATACGGAGAGAGTGGATGTCACAGCAGAGAATCACTCGGTCGATATGATGGGACGTCTGCATGCGGACTTATTCATGCAGGACCGATACCTCTTGAATGGAGTACCTGTCAAAATACGACTAGTGCGCGCAACGCCTGCGTTTGCCTTGATGGCCCCGAGTGAGGTCGTCGAGTATAACATTGTCATCCAAGAGGCCAGTTTGTTTGTACGCAAAGTGAAACCGAGCCCAGGTGTACAGTTGGGGCACATCAGAGCCTTGAAGAAAAAACCAGCGCAGTACCCGATTCGACGAGTACAGACCAAGGTCTTTTCCGTCCCTAAAGGGAATATGATTGTCAATCAAGAAAACCTGTTCCTGGGGGGTTTACCCAAGCGTTTAACCCTAGCCTGTGTGGAGAACGTCAGTTATAATGGGACTCTCTCGAGGAATCCATTCAACCTAAAAGCGTTCAACATCAATTTCGTGGTCCTGCATGTGGATGGCCAACAGGTACCGGCACGGCCTTTACAACCTAACTTCGGAACGGCCAATTACATTCGAAGCTATCTGAACCTCTTCACAGCAACTGGCCAAATCAACCAAGACGAGGGAAATATGATCAGTCGAGATGATTTCGGCAAAGGATACACATTGTTCTGTTTCGATCTGACTCCCACCTTAGGCAACGATCATCAACTGAGTCTCGTCAAGAAAGGCAACTTACGCTTGGAACTGCATTTCGGGACGCCGTTACCGAAAACCATCAATGTGATTTGCTACGCTGAATTTGACAACATTATTCAAATCGATAAAAGCCGTAACGTCCTGTGTGACTTCGCCACCTAACATAGATACAGACCAGATACGCACCGTGCTGGAGAATGATCCAGGGATACGCATGGTCTTTCAAGGAGTGTTCGGCCGAGATGTGTTCCCAATAGACCGTGTGTATCCTGCTGCTTACGTCCTGAATACAGACCCGATGAATCGGCCCGGTCAACACTGGGTGGCCGTGTACTCGACAGAAGAGCAGGGCGAATACTTTGATCCGTACGGCCTACCACCAGTCCATTCCCATTTAACAGACTTCATGGATCAAGGCTCAGAGACGTGGTGTTGAATACCAAAACGTTGCAAAGCCTGACCAGTAGTGTGTGCGGACAATATTGCTTGTTTTACCTGTACCATCGATGTCGGGGACATTCCATGCAGACGATCGTCCACATGTTTGACGAGTACCTCAAGGCCGAGGACCGAGATGTACTCGTATATGACTGGGCTGCCGTTCATTTCAATGTAAAGTCCCGTTCTGGGCTTAATTTTTTTCACGTAAAGCCCCCTGTTCCGGGCTTCAGTTTTTTCACGTGGTTGTTCTCACGTTGTTGTTCACTGAATAAAAAAAAGATATCTCAAAACTCTGTCTTGCGTGTTTTCTGTGTGAGCATAATGCCCCATGTGGGACATGTGGGGATTCAGTCCATGAATGGGCTTAGAAAAGTAGCCAATCAGTGTCCTAGGATGGGGTGGGTGGCCGTGTACTCGACAGAAGAGCAGGGCGAATACTTTGATCCGTACGGCCTACCACCCCTCCATTCCGATTTAACAGACTTCATGGATCAAGGCTCAGAGACGTGGTGTTGAATACCAAAACGTTGCAAAGCCTGACCAGTAGTGTGTGCGGACAAGATTGCTTGTTTTACCTGTACCATCGATGTCGGGGACATTCCATGCAGACGATCGTCCACATGTTTGACGAGTACCTCAAGGCCGAAGACCGAGATGTACTCGTATATGACTGGGCTGCCGTTCATTTCAATGTACAAGTCCCGTTCTGGGCTTAAATTTTTTCACGTAAAGCCCCCTGTTCCGGGTTTCAGTTATTTCACGTGGTTATTCTCACGTTGTTGTTCACTGAATAAAAAAAAGATATCTCAAAACTCTGTCTTGCGTGTTTTCTGTGTGAGCATAATGCCCCATGTGGGACATGTGGGGATTCAGTCCATGAATGGGCTTAGAAAAGTAGCCAATCAGTGTCCTAGGATGGGGCCAAATGTAACCTATCAATGCCAAGAAAACAATGCAAGAGCACTGCAGTAAAATAGAGAGCCAATGAAATCAGCCCACAGACCAAGTACATGTTTTGGTCTAGGTTAAGAGTGGGCATTACGGGATACATGCATTCCATACAGGCGGTGGGAAACCCGGATGTTGAAAGTACATGCATACGGTCTAAGGAAAAATTGGAACTCTTCTGTGTTTGGAGGTGATTTTAGTGAAACCTGAAGTGACGTCACACACACTTCGCAAAACCCACACCACCAAACCACAACCATGGACCCATAGGGGTTTAGTACCCCAAACACGCCTATGTGTATATTTCTATACTACGACCAGACTGAGCATGCGCAGACTCTTGAACACTCTTGGACGAATCAGGCGTCCAGACGGGTGCTCTTTCACGAGAGCTTCAAAATAAGACCTCATATGACTCCATCGGACCCATAGTGGCCCTCCTAGACCCGAAAACGTCTATTTCCATACCCTTTTCCCACAATTCACTGTCTGGGCATGCGCAGAATGTTGACAACGACCGAGACACTAGTCCAGGCAGATGCCCCCTCACATATGCTTCACATTGATACCTCACTTGACCCCATCGGACCAATAGGGGCTTACCTAGATCCCAAAACGTCTATCTTCATACCCTTTTCCCACAATTCCCTGTCTGCGCATGCGCAGAATGTTGACAACGGCCGAGATACTAGTCCAGGCGGATGCCCCCTCACATAGGCTTCACATTGATACCTCATACGACTCCATAGGACCACGAGTGGCCCACCTAGATCCGAAAACGTCTATTTCCATACCCTTGGTCTATTTCAACCCCACACCCACCCCATCGGATGCCCTCTCACATAGGCTTCATATTGATACCTCACTCAACTCCATCGGACCATTAGTGGCTGCCCTAGACCCCAAAACGTCTATTTCCATACCCTTGGTCCACCGCGCATGCGCAGAATGACGATATTTCAACCCCAGACCCAGCCCATCGGATGCCCCTTTACGAATGCTTCACACTGATATCTCACTCGACCCCATCGGACCATGCAGCGTACTTGATGTCTGGGGACTACTTTTTCTCCGCGGAAGCTTTTTCTCGCGACCGCATCACAACCAGACCGCATCACCGCGGAGGAATACATGCCAAATAGAGACCGGAACTATAGTGCACTCGACCTCGACGCGGTCTCATAGATCTATTATGCAAATGTTCGAATCAGGGGAGATAACCAGGAATATGTCAAAAACCATCAAGGGCATCAAGAGTTACCTCCCTGGAAAATGGGACCGTTTTTACGCTTTCTATACTACTCACATGTCGTCATTAATCTCAATAATCCTGAATATACCGCATAACCGTAGTCAACTTTGTGCGAGCGGGGAGAGGGCATTAACAGTGCAGCGCAGCTAGTGACTTTACCAATGTCCTGCTGAGAGCTGCGGATAAAACCTTGCAAACAATAAGCATAATTAAAAAGTAAAAAAGAGACGTAAACGATGGTATGACTCTGATCATAAGGCTTAATTCCTATCAAGTTATGAAAAATGCTCAGCAGATGTAGAACTAATCCTTATAACCGAACCGCTTTACAGGAATTTTATCACTACAAAAAGATATATAAACGACTGTTATATAAAATTGGACTCTTATCACAATTAGAAAATATGTCTCAAAATAATCCTAGGGAATATTGGAAGCTTATCAAATTATTAACAGAGGAATCAGACTCTAATAATAATTATTCAGTTGGTTTGGAGAAGTGGAAAGCTCACTTTGAGTCTCTGAATACTGATGCTACTGCTAATACGGATTTCCACAACTATATTGAAAATGATGTTCTAAACCAGGCTAATAATATTAATTTCTCAAATGAAGCATTGCATGCTCCCATCTCTGCATCTGAAATACGCGACTGTAGCAGGAGGCTGAAATTGCAGAAGGCCAGTGGTCCTGATAAGATATTAAACGAAATGCTCGAATGTGCATGTATTACAAACATAGATCATATCCTTAAATTATTTAATCTGATCCTTGGATCGGCATATTTTCCACATGTATGAAGTAATAGCTTTATTACTCCCTTGCTTAAAAAAGGAAATCCCTGCAACCCTAGCAACTATCGTGGTATAGCCCTTGGTAGCTGCCTGGGTAAATCTCTATTGTCAATTTTTAATAACCGAATTGTTGATCATCTGGATAACTGATAACTGATAACATCTTCATATTTCGTACTCTGATTATCAAGCTGAAGACGAATGGGAAAAAAATATTTCCTTGCTTCGTTGATTTTCCACGTGCATTTGATACCGTTTGGCGACCTGGACTATATTATAAACTCATATGATTAATCTAAAAAACAAATCCATGTGAGCCTGGTTTAAAGTCAAATCCAACCTATCGACTGCTGATTCTGCTGAAGTTGAAGTTTTATTAAAAATGTACAATATGGTTGTTAAACCAATCGCCTTATATGGTTCAGAGATATGGGATGCTCCCAGAAGTACGATGTCTTTCATAACTGGGACAAACTCCCATGCAATGCAAGTAGTATATAGTACCATTTACAGACCGCATTTTGCCGGGATCGATAACTCTGTTTGCACTTTTTTGATTTTTGACAAATTTCGGGTTATCTCCCTTGATTCGAACATTTGCATGTTTTCACAGAATAAATAAATAAATAAATAAATAAATAAATAAATTAATTAATTAATTAATTAATTAATTAATTAATTTTAATTGTATAAAGATGTATTCATCCGCGGTGATGCGGTCATGTCTGGCGGTGATTCGGTCGCGGAAAAAAGCTTCCGCGGAGAAAAAGTAGTCCCTAGATAAAATGGTCCGATGGGGTCGAGTGAGGTATCAAAGTGAAGCTTAGGTGAAGGGGCATCTAATGGGCTGGGTGTGGGATTGAAATATCGGCATTCTGCGCATGCGCGGTGGCCAAAGGGTATGAAAATAGACGTTTTGGAGCTAGGGGAGCCCCTAATGGTCCAATGGGATCGAGTGAGGTATCAAAAGTGAAGCATTCGTGAAGGGGCATCTGATGGGCTGGGTGTGGGGTTCAAGTATCGGCATTCTGCGCATGCGCGGTGGCCGAAGGGTATGGAAATAGACGTTTTGGAGCTAGGGGAGCCCCTAATGGTCCAATGGGGTCATATGAGGTATCAATGTGAAGCATTCATGAAGGGGCATCTGATGGGCTGGGTGTGGGGTTGAAATAGCGGCATTCTGCGCATGCGCGGTGGCCCAAGGGTATGAAAATAGCCGTTTTGGAGCTAGGGGAGCCACTAATGGGCCGATGGAGTTCTATGAGGTATCAAAGTGAAGCCTATGTGAAGGGGCATCCAGCCATGGGTGGGTGCATGTAAAATTTTTCCTGAAAAAAAACAAAAACGGAAAACGGACTTTATCGAAATATCCGGGAAAATGCCTATATGGGGTATGGGGGATATATAGGTCGCCGGGCTTAACGGGGCTTGCCTATCAATAGAGTTATCTCCCCCTAGTTCCAGGGTGGGTGTATGTAAAATTTTTCCTGAAAAATACGGAACACGGACTTTATCCTAAATTACGGGAAAATGCCTATATGGGGTATGGGGGGTATAGGACCATCCTGGGAAACCTACTTCTCGACATTTGCGGTATAGGTTGTGGGGTCTCGTTTTCTTAGTCTCGTCAAGACAAACATAATAGGAAGTGTCCCGGAGCGAATCGGTGAAATTTTTGAAAAAGTACGATATAGCCCTATATAGTCCCATACTGGGGGTATAGGATCAATGTTTGTCCCCCTGGGAAACCTACTTCTATACATTTGCGGTAGGGTTGTTTGGATTTGTTTTTCACGTCTCGTCATTTAGAACACGATAGGAAGTGTCCCGGAGCAAAACGGTGAAATTTTTGAAAAAAGTTACCGAGGCCTGGGTAGGCCCATAGGCCTATACTGCATGGCTATGGGTGTATAGGTCCATACGGGGTGGACATGTTGGAGTCTAGGTGAGTCCCTAATGGTCCAATGGGGTTGAGTGAGGTCTTATTTTGAAGCTCTCGTGGAGGAGCACTTGACTACACTAATGGTTCGTCCGTTGTCAATAGTCTGCGCATGCGCAGCCTGGCCGTAGTATAGAAAGCAGACATTTTTGGGTGTGTTTGGGTTAGAGATGGGCTATTCACGGTTCGAATGGGTCTTGTGAGGTATCCATGTGAAGCCTATGTGAGGGAGCCTCTGATGGCGTGGGTGTGGGGTTGAAATATCGTCATTCTGCGCATGCGCAGCCTGGCCGTAGTATGGAAATAGACGTTTTTGGGGTCTAGCCGAGCCCCTCATGGGCCTATTGGGTCGAGTGAGGTATCCATGTGAAGCCTAGGTGAGGGGGCTAGACTAGGGTGTCGTTTCCATTCTGCTGCACAGGTCACGTGGGTTGTGACAGTGACGTCAAGCTCAACGCTTCAACGCCCTGGTGAATTAGCCCAAAAGCTCTGATTTTCATGGAATTGTCATTAATTCATTGGAAATGCAGTGACGCCCGTCAACGCTCGTAGTTACGCCTTAACGCTCTAGCATAGCGCCTTGACGCCATGATATAGACCGGAGAGAGAAAACAACAACAACAAGGATGACACATGAGGGAACAACAACAACAACAACAAGTTTTTTTTTCATATAGTTTATTTTCCCCTCCATCATAACATACCCACGCTGGGGAGCCGCGTTGGGTATGTTTACAATTCAAGAAAGACTCTTGTCCAATCAGAGACCGCCATTTGCATCTGTCCTATTCGTTCCTGTCCGTTAGATGTATTCTTGTCCAATCAGAAGTCGCCATTTCAGAGAGTTCCTTCTTCGGTCATGTTCATTCTGAACCGTTTATTCTAATCATCGTCGGACAGGCCTGGGTATTCTTCGGGCAGCATGTCCTGAAACAGTTGTTTGCGCATTCTGATCGCATTTTCCAGGGCCTCTGTGGGTGGTAGCCCCATAGCCTCTTCCATGTACTTCAAGATCCTCATGGTACTCATATGAACAGTCACAATCAAAGCGTGACTGAGGTACATCATTTTTAGATGACGACTCTATAACGAATATTATGGATTAAGAATACTGATCAGCGATACGGATTTGATATTTTGGAACATCATGATGTCTTGCCGGCATCGTTGAAAATTGTTGACCGCTTCTCTCTTGCAGGAAACAAGCCTATGTTTATGTATACTTTTGTTTTTTTGAATTTGGTGCTAATACTGTTATATGGAAATGGAATAGGTCTTTGGATTATGGACGCGGATATTCTCTAATGGACGACGGCTGGATTATGAATGACGGACTGGACGCTTGTAATTCATGATGGACCTGTGCGTGGGGTCGCCTTTCATTTCAAGCGGTAGTAAGGTATACTGTTCATAGATCGCCATGGCTGTTTTCCTGATGCGGGAGCGCATTTGGGTGTACGTCTGTTGTAAATTATCCTCTCCGGCGTCCTCGATCGCTTCAGCGTGAGTATTGATAGCTGCTGTCACAATACGATCCCAGAAGGTAGGTTCTGCCTCACTTTC
>JAVTVY010049885.1:0-23911 GCA_036873755.1 Hanleya hanleyi | reverse complement strand
GCCACATCTCGCAGCATGCTGATCTGGCTTTTCCAAACAATTTTCAGATTGCGTTCGTCAGTCCTTAACCATATATCATGAAATCAAGAGTTCTAGTTGGTTTATGGGTGATACGTGAGGCCCTCATAGCTTGAGGAGCCCAACGCAAGGGACTATCGATTCATTGGTAAGATTTGGAAAGATCTGCTTTCTCCAGTGACAGATGTACTGACGTAAAAGTGACGTAAATCAGCATCAGCTGACGTTGAAATTGGGCTTTCGTCTGTCTTTCAGCTTTTTCGTCTACATTTTAGCACAGTTTTTCGCTTTTTCGTCTGCATGTTTAAAACATGACATCTAGACGCAAAATAATATTCCGATGTAATATCGCGGAGGCAGATATCACTGGATATGACTTTGATTCGTTTTGGTTCTAGATGTCATATTTTAGATATATTAAAAAAACCTATGCTAAGAGTAAACGAAAAAGCCAAAAACGGACCAAAACTCTGTGTCAAACGTCAGTCGATGCTACTATCGCAGTAATACCACGCCCACTGATCTGAGCGGGAAAATCAATAAATAGTCCTTTTGCCGGTTCCTCGACCTGAAGCACAGAGAGCGGGGGGACATCACCGGACATGTATCACGTTAGCTCTGATGGAAAACAACGGAAAAAATTAGCAAATAATTCGAAAACTGAGGGAAAGAACAATTAGATATTTGGTGCCAAAATATAAACTACGTTTGGTATAAGACCATTTCTTTCGATACTTTTCTTTCATGTTTGTATAATCAGTATATATTTTCATTTCCTCCGATGTTTTCAAAATACAAAATTAGCAAGATACGAATGTAGCGTACATGATCTATGGCGATGTGTTTCGTAACTTGTATCTAATTCCGCTTAACCCGGGGCTAGTGGCCGTATGAACGATCCTCACGATGTTCGGATGAACATCCACAGTCAAAGCGTGGCTGAGATGCAATCTCAGTGTGTACTCTAGATAACGAAAGTCATATGGATTAAGAATAATGATCAGCGATAAAGATATGACATTTTTGGAACATCATGATGACAACATCATTTTCATCAATGAATCGTTGAACAATGTTGAGCGCTTCTGTCTTGGAAGAAACTTGCCTATTTTATGTATACTATGATTTAAAGTTGGCACTAGTACTGTTCTATGAATTACGTCTTTGGATTATGGACGCGAAAATTCTTTACTGGACGACGGCTGAATAGTGAATGACGGACTAGACGCTTGTTTTCCATAAGAGCCCAGAATGAACATGTCCGGCGAAGCTCATCACTCGATAAGATGGATTTCACTATGCTGAGTATATCAGACGAAATATGCTGTTCAAGAGAAGGTCCGAAATAAAAGGCATGACCCGAGTAACAAATCACGAATCGTTAGATTCTTGGTATGTGCTTTAGAATAGGTTAACCGGAAGACTATACTGTGAAGTCATGTGGCTCTGCCAGTGTGTCGGCACCTCTTCCCACTTCCCTTATATGTGTTGTTATTATGACCATAACGAAAACAAAGCTATACTTACATTGCTGTTCGCTTTAGCCTCCTGAAAATGCTTCTGGTGGCGTACACTCCAACACGTCCAATTTATACACAAAACATCACCACAAACCCGGAAAACTACTGAAGATTATTTTTTAAGGTTTTGTCCTGTATAATCGCAAACACTTTTCAACGTGCACTTTGGTATGTTGCAGCACAAACGATGTACGTGGAGGAATTTCACTGTTGAATATTTGTGGTTTTTATTGTGCATTTTATTCTTATAGCTCAGTCAATTACCGTCAACGTTACCGGAAGTTCAGGTAGAAAAGCGTGCTAGTATATATATATTAAAATTGTTTTTAATTTAACTCAAATGTCTGTTTCACTTTTAATGCGATACCTCAAAATCGCGTGATCTATAAAGCTATCTTCTCCCACGATAATCGGTATTCAACCTGATGGAGAACGTTGATACTATTACCATCTTCAGAAAGGCATGCAGGACACCATATTACCAGATTCCAAGTGAATGCAATATAGCCCTTTAATTCGAGATTGATGTCTCCCAACTCACCGAAATGTTGTCATTTGGAAGAACTATGATTATGGTGACAGAATGTTGAATTTGGTTCTTTGAATTAATAACATTTGGAATATATTCACTAGACCACACAGAAAACGGAATCTGTACGTATTTTTAGGCAAAATGTTCGACTGTTTCTTCGATTCTATCCCTTGATTAAAATGATAAGGCTAGATTACTTACTGTGGTTGATCTAGCGTTTTCATCACACGTTTGCACTTAAAAGTTGATGGTGGGGAAATGAATAATGGGGAACTCTTTAAAGATTCCAGCATCCTAACTTACTACGAACTATAACGGCTTTTATTTGCATGGTGGGCCTCAATTTCTGAGCTTCCCTATCTCTGAACCAAAACTCCTGTTGAGGAAGGTACCTTGCGAGAAAAGAGAGATCAGCTGTTTATAATGATATCGGTAAGGCGGAATGATGTTTCTATTGCCAGACCTTTATAACTGGCAATGACAATCATATTTTAATGCAATGATCACTGTCGTAAAGCTACAATTATGTTGGGGAGTTAGAATAAATGTTTCAATTAGGCTATTGTACATTATCGAATGCGTATGAACACGTCCTTCACTCTGGCTACCGTGTTGATGACCTTAGTCTTGCTTACTTCAGACGCACATGTTTTCTCACCTCGTCCACATGCTTCATAGTGTAATATTTCTAATGTTCGGATGAGCAGTTGTATTATTCAAAGAAGCTACAGTAACCTATTATTTCGCGTTGAGTGGAAAGGTCCTGGGAAATATTTTCTATTTCATGTTCGCACGTATGTCACATATATAAATGGAATCTTCAGGAATAGCAAAGCCCCTTTTGGGTTAATGGAGATTCCGCGCTGACTCAGATACATAAGTAATGAGGGGGTCTGTCTTGGAGTGAGTATTAGATATTGCTTTGATTTCAGAGTCGCGGTAGGACGAGTGCCATTGACTTAGTAAGATAACTGCGTGTCATCCTTCGTGGGGTAATTATTGTCATTCATTCAAATTGTCTACAGCATGCTACATACATATTAAAGAAAAATAAAGTGTGATAAAAGCCTATCTATTTACAAAAAAGACGCAAGACATGAACATTGATAGAAAAAAATGATTGATGATCCAATGAGGGCAGGGGCTCGAATATCGCGTGGGACTGGCCCATCCAGCATAAGTAATTGTACCTTACCAAAGAAATATCACCCTAAAATATTTGGAAATTAATGTTACTTATATATATATCCTGCCTCACCCAAAAGTAAATTGATTTAATTTCACAGAAAACTATAAACAAACGTGCGTTTTAAAACTTTAAAAAGTTTAAAGTTATTTAAAAGCAGAAATTTGTAAACCTACTTTTCAGCGTGAACATTGTGGATCCTATAATTCATAGGATTGCTAGGATGTACTACCTCGCAACATTTGGGTGACATCGTTGTTTTCGTTTTCTTTATTGCTTTGCAGTCTGTATATTTGGACAAAAATGAGTGTGGTATGCATTTGTAACTACCATTTTTAAAATAAACTAACTTGATTCGTAAGTAATTAGTTGTTTTTAACAAATGAATTGGCAAGCTCTTTAGCGGACCGGCAAGCAAATTGAATCGAGACGGCAGTTCAGTTTCTCGTTGTCGTGGCGCGACGAGTAATCTTAGTGGCGCGTCTGTTGATTTCCGTTTGTCAACTTACTCATGTACTCGCTTGGATTTAAACCGGGAGGCAATCAGTGGTGTGCTGTTGGTTGCAGTCATAAGAGTTCCACGCCCAACTGTTCCTTTCTGTCGTTTCATGATAGTGAATTATGGCGGCAGCAGTGCGTTGTTGCACTCAATTGAGCCGCAGTAGACGAAAACGTTGCAGTTAGTTGGCAAGCTCTGGCATCCAAATACGACACCACAGATTATGTTTCTGTCACTTTTCTAATCCCCCAAACACACTAATAAGGGGATTCGGCTGGAATCACATAAAACCAGACAAACTCGCGTACAGAAGGACCATTCCCTCCAGGCCAACAACGAAGTAAAGGAAGAGAGAGAGTACCTCGCCAACAATGCCGGTGCTGCTGAGCAATTCACAACTCAGCATGAGGTACCGGAATGAGCATAGTACTGTGCTAATGTATGTCACTCACAATTAGGTGAAGTGACAAACAAAATAAACATACCTTCGCCCATTCACTGTGAGCTGAATGCGAGAATACAATCAATGCATTGGCCGCCAAAATTCATGGAAAACTAACTTCAGTATCTATAGCATTGATGTTTAAATCTGTTGATGTGAAGGGGAAGTATGTATTATTCCCTCTATCTCTTGCTGCTAAATTAAACAGGATCCACACGATAAAGAAGTGTTGGGACTCCAGTGGTGGAAGATGTTTGCAGCGATAACGATGACCCAGACCTAGTAGGTTAGCGAGCTAATAAAACTATTTTCAATTATAATTTCAAACATAAAAGAATTACAACTGAGGTCAAATCCTATTATTTTAAGTGAAAGGAGCACTCAAGTGTGGGGTAAAACATTGTTCTGTGTTTGTGTAGATAATGGTTTCCATTCTGATCAATCACATACAAAGGTGAATGTATGAATTGCCTCTTCTTTTATGGAATTTTAAAATATTGCAGATATCAAGGTGGAGCAAGCAGTCAACTTGATCATGATTACCGACACCCGAGCAGAGGAGGCCATGTAATCGAGGCTCTTGAGGAATTAGTATAAAAAACATGGTTCAGTGTTTTTCTCGAGGATTGCAGGATGGCAAGAGAAGTGCAGGAGGAATTTGAGACACCTGAGGCGAAAAGTAGAATTCTTTCTCTATCCCTCGTCAAAAGTAACAGTTCTTTCTTTCAGCACTATATACATCCTACCATAAAACAGAATGTTATTATATGAATTAGGTCTTTGGATTATTGACGTGGAAATTCTTTAATGGACGACGGTTGAATATTGAATGACGGACTAGACGATTGTATTTGTTGCGTCATTGCGGTCGAATATTTGAGCGACATAACAATGACTGAAATAATTTGTGGTGTTGGAAACGCTCATTGAATTGTCATGTTAGAAGGATATATCAAGGTATATGCATATTTGGTACTCAGCATTATATACATCCTACCATCAATAATGTTTTTAAAGCAGTTTTCTATAATCTAGAGCCAAAAACCTTTGACATGTAATATGTTCACCAAATTAGGAAACCTCACTTTTCCATGACGTCAGAGTAAGCCTGGTCGACAGCACGTGTTAAGTCTTGAGGAGGAGATATTCACGACACTTCTTCGTTTGCGCCTTGTTATACCATCAAAAGATTAGACCAGGCATAGTAGAAAGCGCATACTCTAACGTTTTTAATAAACTAAAATGGTGCAACTTGCTAACTGGAAAAAATTGGTGACATCATCAAGTGAGAATTTTCTTGAGTACAACTTCTTGTTTCAACCTTTTACACAAATATCCTTATTGTACTAGATTGCAAATAATTATTCAGTCGAACCCTAGAAAATCATAAACAGTAACATTGTAACTACAAACACCACTCACAGTGAAATTTCTTGTTGGTATGAGCCCGTCTGTTGATGTTACTTACATGTCGGATATGTGGGGGTTGGGTTGTGCTTCTGACAAGAAACTCACAAGTCTCTCCAGCTGACTGATCCATTATGTCAAAGTCATAGTGGATCAGGGCTTCATTGTTGAGGAAGAACTACCTCCTGGTGTTAAAATTATAATTCCTGCCTTCAAAAACAGTTACCGGTCAGTTTACTGCTGAACAACTGCATTTTTTACTTCACATATACATAGAGGAAGTGTAATGAAAAAACACAAGAAATAGATAAGGGAGAGAGAGAGAGAATTAAGGTTTAACGCCGCATTCAGCAATATTACAGCTATATAGCGACGACCAAACAAAATTCTAAGTATCCAATTCAACAACTCAGTAAACTAATGCGTTAAAACAGGCACAAACATTACAATTTGGACAACAAACCAATCTCTCTCAAATAATCTTAATACAATCTTCTTTTACTCTGCTAAAAAGATCTTCCAAGGTAGCTGCTCGATAAAAAGTATCTCTTACAACCTTACAACCTATGCAGTCTATGAAAATGTGTTTCACCGTGAGATCTTCATGGCATGGAATACACCTTGGGACCGGCTCCTGTTTTAGTAAATATTCATGAGTTAATCGTTTATGGCCGATCCTACATCGTCTAATCATGGCCTGATCGAAACGTTTCTGACTGTTCGGATGAGTATAACCAACAGTTTTTTTTTTAACTCGTGGATTTTATTATCGATAAATATCCCATAAAGATGGAAACAGCTTTCTTACATAAGCGCAGATAGATGATCTGTATGGGATTTCAACAGGATCAACTTCTTCATCTAGAGCTGCCTTAGCCATTTTATCAGATTCAGTATTGCCTGTGATGTCAACGTGACTAGGCACCCAACAAAACACAATATCTATCGGTTGATCAAATCTAGTGCCATATAATTGTAGAATTTTCAGGATGGTGGGATAAGTTGAATTTCCACTTTTAATTGCTTGAAGGCAAGGTAGTGAATCTGAGAATATGACATATTTTTTCCTTTTAGTCGACCCAATACCTTCTAAACCTGATAATAGAGCTTTTGCCTCTGCAGTGAATATGAAACTTTTACCTGGTAGACGATCGATTTTACTTTTGGAACTAAAGACAGTAGCACACGCTATACTCTCTCACCATCTTTAGAACCATCTGTATAAATAGCTTGATGTGATCTGTATTTCTCTCTCTCAAGTAGACCAAATTCTTGTGCATACACGAGCTGGCTAGTGTCTGCCTTTTTATATCTACTTCTGGTTTGGCTAACTGCCATGTTAGAGTTGGTGAGAGCTCGTTAGGTAAAATTTGACTAACTTCAATACCAGCTGCTACAATGTGTGGTTTTATACGGATTCCAAGAGGTGGAATAATCGAAGGTTTACGTAAATAAAAATCTGCGTACTGAGGGTTGAAAACACAGTTATATGCAGGATTTGAATGGTTCGATCGCAGTTGTGTGATATATTGCAGCGATTGTTTAATTCTACGAAGTCCTAAAGGAAATTCATCTGCTTCGACATACAAGCTTTCTTTAGGTGATATTCTGAACGCACCGAGGCAAAGTCTTAGTCCTTGATGGAGAATAAGATCTAGCTTTGCTAAGTTTGACTTGCTTGCACCATTTTAAACAATAGAACCATACTCAAGTTTGGAACGAAAAAGTGATCGATATAAATGAAGAAGAGTTTGGTGATCCCCTCCCCACTTATAGCTGGCAACTACTTTCAACAAATCTAGAGCTTTCGTGCATTTGGCTTTCAAGCAATTTATATGCGATTTGAATGTTAGTCGCTGGTCAAACAAAATGCCTAGGAATTTGACATCTTTTACCACTTTGATTTCAGTTCCATCTAATGTAAGTACTGGATCTTTGTGCTGGGAATAGTAGTTAGATAAGAGAAAATTTTTAAACAGTGGTTATAATCAATTTACCAAGAATGTAAATGGTGATGTTTAGTGTGTAATACAATGTAAGTTCAATCCCCACATTAATAGTTCAACCCCCAGATTAAAATTCAGTCACCCTCAATTTTGGGGCATTAAAAATTCTTTCGGATATACATCTGATCACCTAGACATATGCAAAGTCACAAAGGCTGCATACAACTTGCATGATATCCAAAACATGAAGGAATAATGAATTGTCTGGGTATCATATTCCTGTTCTTATAAATATGAATCCCCTAACTGATCAAAAATTTCCCGTGATGAAATTATTAGAGACCTGAAACCATTAAATTATTTATTACTCAGTATATGTGTCCAATTTCAATATCAAAAGGGGGATCACGCTATTTTCATACTAATCTATCAAGTAATATTCAGTAAATGAAGAGGCGGACGACAAAGTTACTTGTACAATGACACAAGCGATCCTGCTCGACTGAGCAAATTACTCTATCTAGTCACATGGTTTATAGGAGAATGCAATTAATTAGTATACCTATTTTATAACAGAAAACATTTTAACTGTTTTGAGTTAGAGAGTTTGATTTATTATGTGATTTAGGCAGTAATTATTACTTCAAAACTGTTCTAAAATTTTCAAAAAATTAACGCATATGCTAATTTAGTCAACTAGCATAATTTATGTGGAAGATCGGATATGAACTAGACGACACTATGGCTTGTCGGAATTTATCGACACATGACCACTTTGGTGAACCAGGCTTGGTGAGGCAAGTCGACACGTGACCGTTTATGGGTTAAATCTACAGAGTTGATCTTTTCAAGCATGTTAGCTGCAGTGTACATAAGCATGCGTGACAGACCAAATATCAAACTGCAGCTAAATGTTAGTGCATACAATTTATACATGTATATGTATTATTGAAAGCACATGCACGCAACAGCCAGAATATACAGTAGAGAGGTTTTCATATATAAAGTGCTATAATTCAAGTTAACAACACTCAATACATTTATCCTTTGACCCATGCTCTATCCCATACAACAATACCAACACTCATGAGCGCACTTCTCATGTTTAACACCACAGGACTTAAATATCATTACAGAAAAATGTGCATAAGTCTGGTTTACATGTACATGGGTGTATATAGCCAAAGGAGTCTTCACATAACAGTAGACATTTTGGGTCAAAAAGAAGAAACGTTTTAATATATTTATATCTGTTCACTTTATTTACAGCCTTTCACTAGTAAACTCAGTCATTTTCCAGTTGACATGATTTGATTTCAACTTGTCAAATTACAAGCGTATAGTCCGTCATTCATAATCCAGCCGTCGTCCATTAGAGAATATCCGCGTCCATAATCCAAAGACCTATTCCATATTCTATATAACAGTATTAGCACCAAATTCAAAAAGACAATCATAGTATACATAAACATAGGCTTGTTTCCTGCAAGAGAGAAGCGGTCAACAGTTTTCAATGATGCCGGCAAGACATGATGATGTTCCAAAAATATCAAATCCGTATCGCTGATCAGTATTCTTAATCCATAATATTCGTTGCAAAGTCGTCATCTAAAGCATGATGTATCTCAGTCACGCTTTGATTGTGCGTTTTCATATGAGTACCATGAGGATCTTGAAGTACATGGGTTCATACGGCCCCTAGCCCCGGGTTAAGCGGAATTAGACACAAGTTACGATCTTGCACGCTACGCACGTATTTTGCTATCAGCATGCGATATGTATCGCCAAATTTGAGAAACTTTGAGTGGAGGCGCTTGGTGGAATAGCCCTGTTTTATAAGTTTCTGCAACAATGTGTTGTGACGTTGATTAAAATCGTCACATTTAACACAGGATCTAGCAAATGCTAATTAGCGAGATATGTATATGCCATATGCAGTTCCAACTGGAATATTACTTTCCAGAAAGGGATAGTTTACGATGTCGAAATTGTAATCCTCTCTTTTGTCATAAAGTCGACGAGAGAGAATGCCCGCTTCATTTTTATAGAGATAGAGATCTAAATAAGATGTGCCTATAGGGCTATCTGTAGTTTCCTTCAAATCCAGTGAAGATGGATATATATCCTTCACTGCGTCATTTTGCTAAGCGATTATCCACAGCGAGAAGATCGTCTATATAGCGTTTGGTGACTGAGGAGGAACGGGATTTGAACGGATCTGTTTTTGAAAGCGCCTGCATATAGTCATATTCATAAGAGAACAGATACAGGTCAGCCAACAGGGGTGCACAATTAGTACCCATTGGAATACCTATATGCTGCTGATATATTGTGTTGCCAAATTTCATATAGATATTTTTAATGAGAAATTCAAGCAACTCTATAAACAAAGAAACATCCCATGAATGATATCTCTTGTATGTAGTCGAGCTAAAGAATGCTTTATGGCTTCCGACATTACTATATCTACGATCAGTTTTCTTGAACACAGATACTATTAAAGAACTTATACGGTCAATAAGGTCCTGATGAGGGATTGTAGTATAGAGAGTCGAAAAATCCCATGTGGGTACATGTCTGTACGGTATGTGACCTTTAGCAGCAAGTTCTTCCGTAAGACATTTTGAGTTTTTCAATATCCACATACATTCAACGCCAGAGTTCTTAGAAATAGTGGCGCAATACCTTTCCCAAAATGCTTTCACCTCCTGGAGGGCCCTCGTCAACAGGGTTGAAAGAAACTTGGTGATGCAGCTTCTAGAACTGGTGATTTATGCATTTTGGGAGTCCAGTATAGTTTTGGTATGTCGTTATGATTGGTTGGAAGACAAATACCTCTTTTCCTGAGAAACTTTTTGTGATTGTTAAATGAATCTTCCAGAGTAAATGCAGTTTGGGAGTAAGTAGACGTATTTGATGAAGATATGTCTACACTCAATTCTTTAACCAGCACCTGGTAATAGTAATATTTACATATGAATATTATATTATTCGGAGCCTTGTCTGCTGGGACTATGACGAATTTACTCTGGAGATTTGCTAGAACTTCTTGCGAATTGAGGTTTCTCAGTACTTGTTTTGCTTGGGGAAGAGTACTTCTGTCAATATGGCGGATTGTTTCAACGACCTTGCTCTTAGTGAGGTCCAGCCAATCAGCGAGTATTGTAGGTCCAACTTTTTCTCGCTTAGACCAATCAATAACGTATTGTTCCAATGCAGACAGGACTATCTTCTGGTCGGCCTTCTGATCGGCCTTCAGATTTATTCTTCTTGGCTCTCTATATTTAGGTCCTTTCATCAGGAGTAATTTCAGATCCTTATCACTCACCACATCAAGGTCACCAGTCACAATATGTTGACAGCATTGGAGTAATTGAATATTTTGGTGGCTATAGATTTAGTATACTTATATGAAATGCAAGGAGGTTCTGTGAACTTAAAACAGTTTGGTACAGTGTTGCGTACCTCTGGATCATTCAGGATTCGAGGTAAATTAATGATGTCCAGTCCTTTATCTAAGTAGTTGAGTTTCAAGAAAAGTCGATCTTGAGATGTTTCGATTATGTTCACTGGACGATACAACCTAAAATACGCTATATCTTGACATACTTTACTGATTTTTGGCGGTAATATATTTCCTGAAGAGGCAGATTGTTGTATATCTCTGGCTATTTGATTTAAAGCTCTCAGAGGTAACACATACAGAACTGTACGTAAGCTATGTATACTATTGGGTGTGTTAGTTCAACCCACTAAGTAATTTAAAGTGATATGATCGTGAATCATCGAACTATTAAACTTTCGCCAACCATGGCTGCGTTGTCTCCGTTGATGGGGTTTAATTAGTTGGGTAATGTTGGATATATTTGAACGGCGGTTTATAGCATTGCCGAACCCACTGACATTATCATTTAAACCAAACGGAAACACTGACCCAAGTTCTAGCATCCAGAATAATTCCCGCTCTCGGATTTTTCTCTCGAATCCAAAGGGGGAATCCTTAGTAGATGGATAGACAACGTCTATGATCTGAATACTAAAGTTATCCCAGCCATGGTCGGGTCCAGAAAAATGTTTACCTATAAGCAATTGCTTTTTCCTAACGGATATTCTGTGACCGTTCACCCTAAGATGGAGTCTTTGGGTGGTCTTGCCAACATACTGTTGACCACACTTCTTACAGGAAACTAAATAAATACAGTTTGTAGTAGAACAACTAAGATCAACATACGAGTTAACAGAATATGAGTTACCAGTTAACGCGAAACTAAATGAAGCCGAAGTATTAAAGAGTGGACACGTGAGACATCCACGATGTCCACACTTAGAAATTTTGCAATTATTACATGAAGAATTAGGTGCTAAACAATCATCAAGCGCAATATTACAAGGTTTGATGTCGTGGTCAGAAATATATCTGTCATTTGGATTGAAAAAGGTCTTAGTGCATTTCGAACTATTAGAGACTCGGCCGAGAAACCTGCACTAAGGTTCCTCGGGTCTGTCTTAATACTATTTGTTTCTGTTTTATCCATCATGAGTGTTGGGTGTGCAGGGGCCCGGCCTCGGGGACAACTTGCCCACCAGCAGAATCCAGGCAACACAGGTTAAAATTACAAGCGTCTAGTCCGTCATTCATAATCGAGCCGTCGTCCATTAGAGAATATCCGCGTCCATAATCCAAAGACCTATTCCATATTCCATATAACAGTATTAGCACCAAATTCAAAAAGACAATCATAGTATACATAAACATAGACTTGTTTCCTGCAAGAGAGAAGCGGTCAACAGTTTGCCGGCAAGACATGATGATGTTCCAAAAATATCAAATCCGTATCGCTGATCAGTATTCTTAATCCATAATATTCGTTGCAAAGTCGTCATCTAAAGAATGATGTATCTCAGTCACGCTTTGATTGTGCGTGTTCATATGAGTACCATGAGGATCTTGAAGTACATGATCTAGCAAATGCTACTAAGCGAGATATGTATACCCCATTTACAGGTCCCACTGGAATATTACTGTCCAGACGGGATAGTTGACGATGTCGAAATTGTAATCATCTCTTTTGTCATAAAGTCGACGAGAGAGAATGCCCGCTTCATTTTTATAGAGATAGAGATCTAAATATGATGTGCCCGTAGGGCTATCTGTAGTTTCCTTCAAATCCAGTGAAGGTGGATATATATCCTTCACTGCGTCATTTATATAGCGATTATCCACAGCGAGAAGATCGTCTATATAGCGTTTGGTGAATGAGAAGGAACGGGATTTGAATGGATCGGTTTTTGAAAGCGCCTGCATATAGTCATATTCATAAGAGAACAGATACAGGTCGGCCAATAGGGGTGCACAATTAGTACCCATTGGAATACCTATATGCTGCTGATATATTGTGTTGCCGAATTTCACATAGATATTTTTAATGAGAAATTCAAGCAACTCTATAAACAAAGAAACATTCCATGAATGATATATCTTGTATGTAGTCGAGCTAAAGAATGTTTTATGGCTTCCGACATTAATATATCTACGATCAGTTTTCACACACTTCTGTGATAACCAATACATCAGACCTGTATTGTGATCATTCAAAGCCCGTTCCTTCTCATTTATCAAACGCTATATAGACGATCTTCTCGCTGTGGATAATCGCTATATAAATGACGCAGTGAGGGATATATATCCACCTTCACTGGACTTGAAGGAAACTACAGATGGCCCTACAGGCACATCATATTTAGACCTATACCTCTATAAAAATGAAGCGGGCCTTCTCTCTCGTCGAGTGTATGACAAAAGAGATGATTACAAATTACAACACATATAAGGGAAGTAAACTATCCCTTTCTGGACAGTAATATTCCAGTGGGACCTGCATATGGCGTATACATATCACGCCTAGTAGCATTTGCTAGATCCTGTGTTAAATGTGACCATTTTAATCAACGTCACAAAACATTGTTGCAGAAACTAATAAAACAGGGCTACACCGCCAAGCGCCTCCACTCAAAGTTTCTCAAATTTGGCGATATATATCGCATGCTGATAGCAAAATACGAACGTAGCGTGCAAGATCTATGGCGCTACGTTTCGTAACTTGTGTCTAATTCCGCTTAACCCGGGGCTAGGGCCGTATGAACCCATGTACTTCAAGATCCTCATGGTACTCATATGAACAGTCACAATCAAAGCGTGACTGAGATACATCATTCTTTAGATGACGACCTTACAACGAATATTATGGATTAAGAATACTGATCAGCGATACGGATTTGATATTTTTGGAACATCATGATGTCTTGCCGGCATCATTGAAAAATGTTGACCGCTTCTCTCTTGCAGGAAACAAGCCTATGTTTATGTATACTATGATTGTCTTTTTTGAATTTGGTGCTAATACTGTTATATGAACATTTTATTAGATTATCACAACCAAATAGTCTGGCAAACACTAGAGACTAGAGTACATGTAATAATACACCTGATATAACTTGAAGGGGCCTGCAGCTTTATTGACACAAGCGAATAACAGGCTCCTTTTTCAAGCGGAGTATAAGGTTTCATATTTTTTGGTCAATGATGGACAATGACCAAGAAAATACAGTCAGTCAGTTCATGTAGTCAGTAAGCGCAGATGGTGAAGTTAGAAGACTGATCAACTATGTCTATGTTCAGTTAACGCATACAATGTAACCAAGACCACAGAATAATAAAATTTAATCAAATGTTTATCATTGCATATTATTTGACTGGAACGTCACATTTGTACAAGTTTAACTTGAATTTTCATTATCGAAATAAGAAGAAAACATTTTAGAATGCAAAGGAATTAACTTACAGCTCCAGCCATATCCTAATCATCTTCAATGAACTGGAATACATGTACATCGAAATGCAACTTGTCTCAATGCAAATTTGTCAATTTTCTTTTTTTTAAGCGCGCCCCCATTTGAGTCGCCAAAATCATGCCATTAGAGCAACCCTAAAAACACCAGAACCATTTCAGCCCTGTGTCTATCCTACAGGATCACAATGCCCAAAGTTCGTGAAAATCAAAGCAGCAGTTCGTAAAAAATCGTGTCAGAAAGGGTTATTATATTTAGGACTACAGCGCCATCTAGTGATCATATGATACATGCAAATGCAATCAGGCAAATTCTCCAGGCCTAGGGAGATGGCAACTAAAGTTTGAGACAAAAATATCCAATGGTTGTTGAGATATGGACGTTTCAAACGGCGTTGGCAGCGGTGCCAATTCCGCGGCCATTAATTGCAAAAGGAAATGAATTACAGCTCCAGTCATATCATAGTATTGTTCGGCAATCTGGAATTAACCAATATACAACTTTTCTCTATTTAAATCGGTCAATTTTCATTTTTTGTAAACATCACTTTTTGAGTTACCAAAATCGTGTCCTTATGGTCATTCTAACGCCACCAGAACCATTTCAGCTGTGTGTCTGTCGTACAAGATCACTATACCCAAATTTCGCAAAAATCGAAAAAGCCGTTGAAAAAAAAATCGCGTCAGAAAGGTTAATAATGTTCATAACTACATCCCCATCTAGTGATCAAATAAAAACACGAAAGCACAACCAGAAAAAAATCCCCAGACCTAGCTTGATAGTAAACAAAATTTATCTAAAAAATCTCAAACGGTTTCAGAGATATGGACGTTTGAAATGGCGACGGCGGCGGCGGAGCAGTTTCCCGGTAATACATATGAGCATCCACTTTGTGGAAATGCTCTAATAAAACTGTGTTAGATAATGCAATGATAAGTGGGATGTAAATATTACATTTTCGACATGCCCATCTTGGAAGTTTCCAAGACAGGTACATTGTATCATCAAATACCTAAGCAAAATATCATTTGTATATAGACTACACATGTGATATGAGGAAAATAATGCGGTTAATTTCTGCCAATTTGGAGTGGTCACCAACCGTAAATATTTACTGAACTTTCACGTGCACTTCTATTTCACATCAGTGTCCAATTGTTGCGGATAAAATGATTTAATTTTCATAATTTCCAGTTGTATGTATCACGTTATCAAATATTATACACCTCTGTGATTATACTTGCTATGTTGTGAAATGTTAGGTAATAAAATTCATATGTTTGATTGAATTAGACAGTGTATTTTTCTCATATATTAATTATATGAGTTATCATTTTTTAGATAATATATATTGAATAGTATCGTTATATTCAATTTCATGTGAAGTGTATATCTCCAATTATGAAATATAACCGAAATATTTGTCCAGGTCCATACCACCGTATATTGAAAGTTCGCAAATGAATGGTTTCAATTTGCAACTGATGCCCCAGTGTGGTGTACATGTATATAGTGGAATATAATTTAATTATTTGATTATCTGTGTAGTACATACTCCATACTGTATCTTAAAGGCCTGTCCAAACTGCACCATCTAACGTCAACATATGTTAAATTTCACAGCAAATGTACTAGGCATATGAGTGAAATATATGGGAAATGATGCACGTTTACAAGCGATGGCAAATGATAAAGTAACGACGTTCGTTTATTACAGTTTAATACAATATCATCCTTGTGTCGCTGTGTGTACTTGTCCTTTGAATGCATACCTCTCATATCCATCTTTCCAATGAAACATCATACGTGTATACGGATCATGCTGTGTGTGTTAGAAATATGCAAATAATATCAACACATACTAAGATTTAAAGGTCTCTTTAATCCTTTGCAAATATAATAATTATATTCACCTTACATTCTCGAGTGATGCTAAATACTATCAAATCAAGGTTTTCTTGTAGTGTAAGTACACGTTCATGTGACACAGATCGTCTCCATTTGTCGAGGAGGCCCAGCACAATTTGAGCGAATTGAATCCTGATAGTTTCTAGCGGAGCCACACGTTACGCTAATCACTATTTAAAAATAATCAAAACCGACTCATTTTTCCAGCGTAGCAACCTGTCGTGCACATTCAGTTCACCTAAAGCTTTACGCCATATGTCTACAAACGTTTGAACGTATTCTCTGAAATGTGAACTTGACATTTAGGGAAAGCGAAAATGGAATATTCCTACGAAGTAGGCTCTCATTTGCAAATTGTCTGGTAATGAGTGGGTAGTGAGTCAGTCAATCCAAATCCTTTCGCCGGCAAAATAAGGAGAACCGTTGAAATTAGAACCTTGATTTTTGGCATGAATGTGTATTAGGGGACTGTTACCAGCATGTTCTGAGCTGACCTACTTTTGATGAAAATTTCTAGTAATTGTTTGATGAAAATCACTTGGGAATCTGACTTTGGCTGTGCCCATCTTATTATAGGCAGGAGGAAGACCGGGAAGGGGGGGGGGGGCAAGAGTTCAGTTCGCGTCGGAGTCTTAATGCCTACTCAACTTCGTAGGTTCTGTGACGTTAGTCACACTGCAATGTATGAAAAAAGTGCTTACCTAAAATTCCGAGTACCAACCCTGCTGCTACTTCCGTAGATATGTGAAAATCCAGTATCCGAGCAGAATAATTCTTCACTTCTACGCCTTCCATGTTGAATGTATGGTAATATTTATATATTGAAGCAACTGCGAACACGTTGTTCAAGTCACTAAAACTTATACATATGCATATAACGGTGCTCCCTTGCACCGTATACCGTACTCCACTTCAGGATTACCACGCACACGTTGTAGCTTTATGTACCCATCCTACTAGGTCAGTAGTTTTAGGCTAACCAACTATGCATATCATATGACCTCAAGCTAAAAAAGTGATCGTACTACACCTTGTGTATCAGCTTGGTGAGATGCAGTCAGAACGCTAGATATGAGCGTTATATATAGATAAATATATAGGTTTGAAAAGAGTCGTCTTGAGATCTGGAAATATGGTATGAGAAAATAACATACAATCGTCTTGATTTTCTATGGCAGTATATTCCCACAACATTTTCAAAATTTGTTCTTCTCAAGAATTATTGTACAGACGCAATGACATGATATACCGTACTGTGTATACGTTGTCACTAAACAACACATCCCTGTTCAACTTGCTATACTGGTCTATAAATTTCTGTACATAATTAAAGCTATACAAAGTGAGATCGATAAAAGAAGCTAGCAACTCCTACGTGTACACACACAATGTATAATCCTAGCGGATTCATTGGCTCTGTACTTTCGGCTACCTTGATGTAGGGGCGTAACTAACAAAGGATGATTACCCCAAGGACCATAACAAAGCTGGAAAGAAGGAGTAATGTAAAGCGCATTCGCTAATATGCTGGCTCACTGTCAGAAAACAATGGCTCGCATTATTAATCTGTATTGTGAAAACATGACAGCGATATACTATTATATGGATACATGTATGAAATGAAGCGGGCCCTCTCTTGCGTAAACTATCCCTTTTTGGACAGTAATATTCCAGTGGGACCTGCATATGGCGTATACATATCTCGCCTAGTAGCATTTGCTAGATCCTGTGTTAACTGTGACGATTTTAATCTACGTCACAAAAGATTGTAGCAGAGGCTTATGAAACAGGGATATACCACCAAGCGCCTCCACTCAAAATTTCTCAATTTTGACGATACATAGCGTATGCTGATAGCAAAATATGAGCGTCGCGTGCACGATCCATGGAGTCAGGTTTCGTAACTTGTGTCTAATTCCGCTAAACCCGGGGCTGGGGGCCGTATGAACCCATGTACTTAAAGATCCGCATGGTGCTCATATGAAAAGATACAACCAAAGGGTAGCTGAGATACATCATTCTCTAGATGACGACTTTACAACGAATATCACATGGATTAAGAATACTGATCGGCGATACGGATTTGACATTTTTGGAACATCATGAGGTCTCACTGGCATCATTGAAGACTGTTGCCCGCTTCTCTCTTGCAGGAAACTAGCCTATGTGCATGCATACTATTATTGTCTTTTTGAATTTGGTGCTAATACTGCTGTATGGAATATGGAATAGGTCTTCGGATTATGGACGCAGATATTCTTTAATGGTCGACGGCTGAATTATGAATAACGGACCGGACGTCTCCAATTGTAATAAATCAAAATAGTTAAGCATGTGTTCGTATTTTATTGGGACGTAATATCAGGATCACCGATTACGATTCCAAAACTGTAGTCTACGTTATTATTTTTGCGTACTGCGGAAAAGAATATGAACAGATTCATATTCAAGATTTATTTACAATACATATACAGCAAAATAATAATTCTAGTCATTGTTTTCTGTCGTTGAGCCTGCATATTAGAGAATGTGATTCACACTTAACCCTTCCTATCGTCTTTTTATTCTTTTTACAACGTTCAATAGGGTAATCAGGCTTTGGGAGATGTCAAGAATATCATATTTATTGACAAAGTGCGAGCCTGTCTCAATGTTAGCAACATGTCTTACACGTATGGATAACTAGCTTTTTTGCTGTTCTCACATTTTGAAGCTTTAATTATGTATAGAAATTTAAAGACCACATTAGCATGTAAAACCATGGATTTCTTGTTCTCCACTATACGCTATATAAACCGTGCCATGTAAATATTCACTGAAATACAAGCGTGCAGTCCGTCATTCAATATTCAAGCGTCGTTCATTAAGAATTTCTGCATCCATAATCCAAATATCTAGTTCATATAACAACATTATCACCAAATAAAACATGAGATTGATCTATTCAAAACCCCTCGGCTTTCCCCAAGTGATCGAGACCCATGTGTAGTTTGAATTGGGGAAGAGATAATACTATGTGGGAAGATCAAGCTAAAGTAATTTACAATTTGCAGTGTATGGATGTATTAACAGATCAGTGTATAGAGTATAGAACTAAGCATGCTAAGTATTACAGTTCTGCAGATATAGTTGGTTAAATTCAATCATACAGGACGGAAATAGAGATTAATATATCTGTAAAGGGGAATAATTCTGTAAACTATGGGTGGAGGGGAGACACTTTCGATAGGCAACTGACTTAGCACTAGATAAATAAGTGCTAAAAATGTGGTGGATATGTCTCCAGTGGATTTGCCTAAAATGCGGTAACGGTCGGACGTACATGGCGTCGACAATACCCCAAGGCCAAAATTGCCGAGGGGTAAGAATACAAGTAGATAAATAAGTTTCCAAAATTTATCCCCTATACTGAACACGGATAAATTGAACTACAGATCACAAAATTTGAGATTATTACATCAGAAAAGGGCATTACTCCATAAAATACGAGACAACTATTTTTTGTAGGCATCTAAACTACAACTGGATAAAAAGTTTCCTAATAATTTGGTAGCTGTACCAAACACAGTTAATTATATATAACTCGTTACATTGATTGATTGATTGATTGACTGATTGATTGTTTATTCACCATATACAAATAATATATATATATGTACAAGTAGGGTATAGATACATAGAAATATGGCGGAAATAAAACCCCAGAGGGCTTGTTAAATCCCAGATAATTAATAATAATAATAATAGATTAGCATGAGACGCTGGGTGCGTTCACAAATATATAAATGTACAATACATGGTGAATATACCATGGAGCCTTGTTTAGAGAATTATAGTTCCATAAGATATATATAGTGGGGCTCAGCATATATGCATATAGATAAACAAAACTTTTTTGTATAAAATAGGTTTGTCTCGTGTCCCTTGTGATGGCCTGAGATGAGTTAACTCCAAGATTTA
Source organism: Hanleya hanleyi (assembly GCA_036873755.1). Taxonomy (NCBI): domain Eukaryota; kingdom Metazoa; phylum Mollusca; class Polyplacophora; order Lepidopleurida; family Hanleyidae; genus Hanleya; species Hanleya hanleyi. Next base: position 3,644 of record JAVTVY010049885.1, on the reverse strand, counting down.
CAATTTGAATATAATTAGAAAGTACACCCTTCAGTACACTGATTCACATACATGTTAATTGATGAGGTGTGATTTCAGTCGACACTTAAATAGTGATTGTGACAGACATGATTTTAGGTAGTTAGGTAAAGCGTTCCAGATTCGTGGTGCTTTCGACTTTGTGCAATAAAATGATAGATTTGAGTGCACTCTCGCCCTATATAGATTGAGATTGGCTTGTCGAGTGGGATAACAATGGACTTCAGAGAGTTTTGTAAAATAATTTGAATAGTTGGTAGGGATAGAAAGGGGATTATTGAGAAATCTGTGAGTAAATAATAAAATTAAGAAGTTATTTAACTGAAATAGGGGGAGAATGTTTAGTTGTTTCATTAAGGGACTAGAATGGGCATATTTACCACTGGAAGTTATTACGCGGATAATTCTCTTTTGTAATATCACAAGTGGGTTGAGATGAGTTGAGAATGTGTTTCCCCATATTAAATTACAGTAAGATACGTAAGAATAGAACAAAGAATAGTACAGCATAATCAAGGTTTTCCTGTTGAGGCAGTTCCGTATTGCGTTGATAACACCGATATTTCTCGAAATTTTTGAAGTTAGTTCGTCAATATGTGTTTGCCAATTTAATCTATCGTTAAAATAAACCCCGAGGAATTTAAAGCTAGAAACAGATTCAATTTCGGTGCCAAATATTGAAACCTTAGGGATATTTACATTTGTTGATCTATTTGGTTTAAATAATATAAATTTGGTTTTTTTTCATGTTTAATGAAAGTTTGTTGCAGGAAAACCAGGCATGAAGCTTTTCAAGTTCCTGTGACATATTTTCCGCAAGTCTAATAAAATCGGCATCGGATAGGGTAGCGCTTGTATCGTCAGCAAAAAGATTAATGTCTAGAACCGATGTGGCCTTCGTAATGTCATTTATATATATTAAAAAGAGTATGGGTCCTAGTATTGATCCTTGTGGCACACCCGTACTGATAGGATTGAAAGAAGATGTAGTGCCGTTGTAAGATACATTCAAGCATATATCACAAAATCAGAGATAAACGCGCCCGAAAAGAGGCATAAATCTGTAAAATAAGAGCCGAGTCGAGTAATTGTTTGTTGGCTTCTAGAATACAACAATATAAATGTTTCAAACTATCCGAACACAGTTCTGCAGATATATTTGGTTACACTCAAGCATATAAGACTGAAATAGAAATTAATATATATGTAAATGTGCATAACTCTAAAATATGAACCGAGGGGAGCCAATTTTGATAGGCGTCTGATATAGCACTAGATAGATAAGTGTTCTGTGGTTGTGTCTCAAGCGGTTTTGCTTAAAATGCGGTAAAGGACGGACGGGCGTACGGACGTACGGACGGACAGACGTACATGGCGACGACAATACCCCGAGGCCAGAATGGCCGACGGGTAAAAAGAGCAATGATAGTATACATAATCCAAGGGTAGTTTCCTGCAATAGCGAAGCGGTCAACAGTTTTCAATGATGCCGGCAAGTTACCATGGTGTCCCTAAAGCATCAAATCCATATCGCTGATCAGAATTCTCAATCCATCTGATTTTCGTTTAAAGTCGTTATCTATTGAATGATGTATCTCAGACTTGATTGCTCCTCTTGATATAACACAATGAGAATGTTGAATATTGGTTCGCACACGGAGTTAAACGTACAGTTGTGATTTGAAGGATTACATCATAGTTTTGTGATAGCTTCACGAAAGCAACTTTACCTGCTTCAATATATAAACTTTCTTTACCAGATGTTCTAAGCGCTCCGAGGTAAAGTCTTAGTCCTTGATGTAGAATAGGATCTAGCTTCGCCAAGTTAGACTTACTCGCACCGTTACGATAAAGCCAGAACGAACATGTGATCGATACAGATGGAGAAGTGTTCACTGGGTATGTGTAGCTATGAAAATCATGTACATGTGCAATGAAAAAACAATATATACCGTCGGACGTACATGGCGTCGACAATACCCCAAGGCCAAAATGGCCGAGGGGTAAGAATACAAGTAGATAAATAAGTTTCCAAAATTTATCACCTGTACTGAACACGGATACATTGAACTACAGATTACAAAATTGGAGATTATTACATCAGAAAGGAGCATAACTCCATAAAATACGAGACAACTATTTTTTGTAGGCATCTAAACTACAACTGGATAAAAAGTTTCCTAATAATTTGGTAGCTGTACCAAACACAGTTAATTATATATAACTCGTTACATTGATTGATTGATTGATTGACTGATTGATTGTTTATTCACCATATACAAATAATATATATATATGTACAAGTAGGGTATAGATACATAGAAATATGGCGGAAATAAAACCCCAGAGGGCTTGTTAAATCCCAGATAATTAATAATAATAATAATAGATTAGCATGAGACGCTGGGTGCGTTCACAAATATATAAATGTACAATACATGGTGAATATACCATGGAGCCTTGTTTAGAGAATTATAGTTCCATAAGATATATATAGTGGGGCTCAGCATATATGCATATAGATAAACAAAACTTTTTTGTATAAAATAGGTTTGTCTCGTGTCCCTTGTGATGGCCTGAGATGAGTTAACTCCAAGATTTACAATTTGAATATAATTAGAAAGTACATCCTTCAGTACACTGATTCACATACATGTTAATTGATGAGGTGTGATTTCAGTCGACACTTAAATAGTGATTGTGACAGACATGATTTTAGGTAGTTAGGTAAAGCGTTCCAGATTCGTGGTGCTTTCGACTTTGTGCAATAAAATGATAGATTTGAGTGCACTCTCGCCCTATATAGATTGAGATTGGCTTGTCGAGTGGGATAACAATGGACTTCAGAGAGTTTTGTAAAATAATTTGAATAGTTGGTAGGGATAGAAAGGGGATTATTGAGAAATCTGTGAGTAAATAATAAAATTAAGAAGTTGTTTCACTGAAATAGGGGGAGAATGTTTAGTTGTTTCATTAAGGGACTAGAATGGGCATATTTACCACTGGAAGTTATTACGCGGATAATTCTCTTTTGTAATATCACAAGTGGGTTGAGATGAGTTGAGAATGTGTTTCCCCATATTAAATTACAGTAAGATACGTAAGAATAGAACAAAGAATAGTACAGCATAATCAAGGTTTTCCTGTTGAGGCAGTTCCGTATTGCGTTGATAACACCGATATTTCTCGAAATTTTGAAGTTAGTTCGTCAATATGTGTTTGCCAATTTAATCTATCGTTAAAATAAACCCCGAGGAATTTAAAGCTAGAAACAGATTCAATTTCGGTGCCAAATATTGAAACCTTAGGGATATTTACATTTGTTGATCTATTTGGTTTAAATAATATAAATTTGTTTTTTTTTCATGTTTAATGAAAGTTTGTTGCAGGAAAACCAGGCATGAAGCTTTTCAAGTTCCTGTGACATATTTTCCGCAAGTCTAATAAAATCGGCATCGGATAGGGTAGCGCTTGTATCGTCAGCAAAAAGATTAATGTCTAGAACCGATGTGGCCTTCGTAATGTCATTTATATATATTAAAAAGAGTATGGGTCCTAGTATTGATCCTTATGGCACACCCGTACTGATAGGATTGAAAGAAGATATAGTGCCGTTGTAAGATACA
>JAVTVY010049884.1:0-23443 GCA_036873755.1 Hanleya hanleyi | reverse complement strand
CAGTGTCCAGGGTAAAAGGAACTGAGGGCGCGCTCGTGTCCAGGCACATGTAGGCACCGTCGTGATATGGCTGAAAATTTGTTGAAAACGACGTTAAATCCTACTCACTCACTCACTCTTTTCACAACACACACAATATACATGTACCTTTGTCTGGCCGGGACTTGCTGATTTGTTAGTACCTACCTGATATACACTTACACAATCCCCAAAGGTGGCATGTAGATTTCCTCAAGTTATATTAAATAGAGATTTCCTACACGTATGTACAATGCAGTGTTGACATTATATATATAGATTAAATAACTGAACATTTGGTCTTGAAAATTTTATGAAATTTTAACAATGTAACAACAAACTAATAATAATTTACCCCGAGATAGTTATCTGGGAGGAAATTCGCGATTGGTCAATTATTTCCGGGGGAATTAAAAAAATATTAACTATGTCCCCTCCACGGTTCCGTAGTTAGCTGTTGGAATAGTTTTGATATCAGATGCTATGACTCAGCGTATTTCAGTTTCCTGAATTGGGGCTCTTCAAAAATAAAAAAAATAAAATTTGGGGAATCTTTAACCAGACACAAAGACTATTTTCCGGGTATAGAAACCCTTTAAGGCAAGAAGACAAAGGCATTTTCTCCTGCAATTTCTTTTACTCAAAATCTGTACATGTCAGCTAGATAGAGAAGAACACAAGTAATACATGTATGTACCGGTACATCAGAATGTATGATGATAAATTACATAACAGATTCTTGCCTCTGATGTTCATGTACCTTTTTATGCTAACGCATGTAATTCACTATCTACCCAGTTACCTTCAATATGTCACTCATTTTGTTGACTTACCTTTAGTGTCATGTGAAATCACAATAATCAACATACATGTGCATGTAACTGACATATTACAGCAAGTGGACTTTTGCAACATGATATTTATATGAGGTTATTATTTCAATGTTCAAATGTATCGGTCTGCTGTAGGATCACCTGTTGTGTAGAAGACATTTACCAGTATATGATACATAATGACTGTGATTAAGTCCCATCATGGTCTCTGATATAATGTATAAATACTGAATACATTACTGATGTGGACTACCAATAAACATAACTATCAGGGTGACTGTGAGTGAGTGAGTGAATATGATTTAATGTCGCTTTCAACACTATTTCAGTCATATCACGATGTTGGTTCCTATTCCTTAACTATCAGATAGTATTATTTATTGTTTGTTCTATTAAGTTAACATTATAAACTTTTCCTTTGCTGGAATTCAGACAATAGTTCCATCAAGCTGGTGCCTCAGGACTGACAAGGTTTGGTGGATGCCCATGAAGGTGACATGATGTAGTTTGTACTGCAATCATCAAAGTTGCACCGCCGATTATGACCTAGAAATTAAACAAAAATAAAAAGTTGTATTAGTATATTATTTCCAATGTCCCTGTAATTTACGGAATGAATGGCGTGCAACTGAGATTATGTGGCCGGATAAATAATTTGCATTTGCCAGATTATTAGGATCATCTCCTGATGGAAAGAGCGAAAGGAGATGAAAGCCAAAATTGTTATATGGTGTACTACTGTTCAGGGGTTTTTCTTGACAGTTTTTCATCGGGGTAACCCCGATGAAAAACAAATAAGAATTGAGTTTTGACGTTTTTTTGGAAATTGAGTTTTCCATGAAAAAATTGAGTATTTGATTTTTCGTTCATTGAGTTTCCTTCAATAAAATTGAGTTTCTGTAACGAAATGCAAAGATAATACAGCTCGCGAGAAGAAAGAAAAGACTCCACTCACGTGGTGGAAGACCGATGTGTGCGTTGTTGTTGTTATACGCACAGCCTACGTTTTGTCTTTGCATGCGGGCGTATGACGTTTCATTGGAAAGGGAATTCCTTGTAGTTTCTGATTGAATGCGTGATTACGACCGATGGCCAATCAAACAGACGATAACATCGAAAAACTGCAAGGGGTGTTTTCCCGTTTCTCTGGTAACGGTAACAGCCGATCCTGTATCGGTTACCTTGATTGGAAAAGCGGGGTAACGTGACCTACATCGAAGCGCTCAACTGGGTCAAGCTGATCTGAGGGAAACGCCATTTTTATCTCATCGCAACGAAATTACGTGGCGCAGAAGCTCGAAAGAAATTTGAAAATAAAGTTTGTTTAGCGGATTTAATCGAAACCCGCACTTTGGAAATATAAACGGAGCTTCTGTACTTCAACTATACCAAAGAATCATATATTTTGAAGGGGTTTTCTGTGAGTATTTTATATTTTCTGGGCGGCTTCTCGACAACGTTTTATGGAAATCTCCGTTGGTGTTTTTTTTTTTATTTTTCATTTTTATTTCTTCCTCCCGACTTCGTTATTCTGAGACAGAATATCAAGTTTACATTCAAGAAATCAAATCAGGCTTAGCTAACAATATATGTATGGTTTTTATCGAGTTTCATGCTTGGTAAATTTGAAAAAAGCGATTTCAGAATGGTACATCGCTGTACTCGCATTGGCAGAAGCAAAGGCTCGTCGCATTTTTCGTATAGAAAGACCAATCTCGAAACCAGAGCTATCCGGTCCTGTCCTCCCTACTATGCTCTGGGAGGGCGCTCGGCAGTACGATCGGTCATTGGATAGAAAACAAAACCCTAGAATTTAGAACATAACGAGAGCGTATCTGTGGGGATCAAGCCGACGTCCCGACGTCATGAATGTTACGAGCGCGTCTGAAAGATGACGTAGCCTACTAGAATTCTTTATGCATTCTTGCGAAACATTTTTTATTCTGACGTCATGACGTTATGACACTGGCCATGAAAATGACTCATGACTGACGTTCTATAAAGAATAGGATATGTTCCAATGGAACCGGATGGGGCCACGTGAAAGAATTTTTCAATGTATTATGGGACCAATTTTCAGCGACCGTCGTCCCAGGGGTTCGTCGGAGCGGCCAATTTTCCAGCGGAGAGCGACCCCTGGTGGCGAGGTTGTAGAAAGACGAGAGCCGTTTGAACGACTCGCCGCAGCGTAACAGTTAAAAATGCTGAAAAACTGAACTTAGAAAAATAAAGAACTGAATAAAGATCTATGCATGGAGACATTCATACAGTTGACTCCTCGTCGATGATCAATAATAAACTCCAGTAAATGGGGAGAGTCAGACGCAGGCATTTGCACGTCGCTGAAAGTGAAAGTAGGCGGGATGATATATGTAGAGCTGCCAGATGTCAAGAAATAAAGTGTCTCCATGAATAGATTTTGTAATAGATTATGTAATCGAAAATGCGAGACAAGAACTTTGATTTTCACAACACGTCGGTTCGGTATAACAACACAATGTTGTAGAGGGGGTGAAAAAAAACGTGATGGAGGGCGCATTTTATTTTCATTTTTCTGAAAGCCAACCAAAATGTTGGCCATACAACTGACATTTGAGATGCATACTGCAAACCTGTGTATGCATCAGCTGTTTTCAAGCACAGAAGAATTTTTCATCATTTAGATTTACACTGGAAGAAATATACCTCTGAAACGCCCGTACACACTCTCTTTTTTGGGGGGGTATTGCATGTATTTTTTTTTGCATGCTATTCCTATTTCTAAGATGAAAAGGCACTAAAAATTGAGTTTTCGCACTTCATTCGATGAAAATTGGGGAAAATTGAGTTTTCATACTTCATTCGATGAAAATCGGGGAAAATTGAGTTTTAGGCATTATTTAGCGCGCCAAAGGCGCGCGAAAAAAATTGAGTTTTATTAAATTCAGAAATTGAGTAGATGAAAAACTTTTGTCAAGAATAACCCCTGCTGTTGCCTGCAGGCAAATGATAAATATTGATCCATTGGGTATGATATGTAAAAACAAGAGAAATAAAAGAATAGTGTTTGACACTTAATTTATGTGCCTGCTCAGACTTCTTAAATTGTCATGATTATATATCATTGAGTTTCTACCAGGCTAAATAAATAATATATCATGTATGTGTGAAATTTGTTCATACATACCAGTGGAATCAAGACTGAAATCTACCATGGTGTTGAAGCAATGGTCAAAGATGACTGCCTGTAAATAAAGAAATGGAAATGATAAACGATCATATCAAATGTAAATTGAAATTGGTACCAAATTAAAAGGGAATCAAGTTATCATGAAGAAAACCAATCTTTTATTCTAACAGTACATCATGTATATCAGAACAATTTCAAAACAATAAATTAAAAGAAACCACAAATGTTAAATGCTTTTTACTTTTTCTCGGTTGAAAAACAAATTCATTGACACTGTTTGAATTGTTCTTTCATTTGCAGTTTTTCTGATGGGTTTATTTTCATTTGAAAGTACATTTTAACATTATCACTTTATCCATAACCCTTCCCCCAGCACACTAATTCCGAGTTTCTCTATATCGATAGTTTTTGATGTGATAGGTCTTTGTCCAATGGTTGTTTCATATATAGCAATATAGAGTAGTCACTATTAAATTAAGCGCCCCATAAAACAAATTCTAATTACATGTAAGCTAGACATAGTAAAGCATGTTCATCTGTTTAACAAGCAATTCATTTTAATCCAATGATCGATGAAGTGTGCAGATATGGAGCTACAATTTCAATCAATATGCAATAATAGAACATAGCATGTATGTAAAGTTCATAAGAAATGTTAAATTTGTAAAATTTGATGTTTGTTTGGGGACGAGTTAATTGACTCAAGGTTGGGGACGAGTTGACTCAAAGTTCGAGTTGGGGACGAGTTGGCTGGGGACGAGTTGCTTTGGGGACGAAGTGACCTGTTCCCACATGGAGAGTGCTGATAATACAATCATGTAATTAGGAAGAACATACAACATACCAGCTGGATGCATTACTCCGTCGAGGTTGCGAAAATATTCAATTTGTTACAAATTCTAAATCTTGAACATTTGTGGACTCATACAAATTTACATTTTGTTATAAATCAAATTAAATCAGCCCTCCAACACTCATTCTTATCCAGAACTGGCCTGTCTCCTGGTAAAATCACTAATTCCAAACTGGATACTTATTGGACATATGGGTATTGATAACTACCTCAATGATGTAGTAATGTTTAAGCACAGGAAAGCTCTCACTGGTCTTCGGACAAGTTGCCATTCTCTTGCCATTGAGACTGCAAGGTATTCTAGAATTGAGATTCCGAGAGAACTTCGATGGTGTAGTGAATGTCCTGGACAGGTAGAAGATGAATGGCATTTTCTAATACAATGTTCGTTATATTCTGTTGAAAGACAATCTTTATATTCAAACCTGAAGAAACTTCTGCCAGTGTGGCCAAAAACTAGGTCAGATCACTTGAAAATGTTTCTCAACCCGGTAGTAGAAACTTCAAATTTAATTGCGAAGTATATTTACAACTGTTTCGAAAAACGAAAATTGGTAACAGTAACAGTTCCTAGTCATCAGTCATGTTAGTTTTCTATATTCTAGTCATATATAAGTAAAACTAAGTTCATTCCTGATATAAGTAATGGGAAACATAACATTGTCTACTTGTATGAGGTTTGTTTCACTCATATGGGGACAGTCAGTTTGGTGGAAGATTAAACTTAAGACTTGAGTCTGGTAATTCATTGGGTATATTCAATAATTAATTTTAATTCACTCTGCTGAAAAAGGCACAGCTACTGTAGAATCAGAAACTTTAGTATGGTACAGATATGAAAATTGAAGTGGGAATTCATATGATTTGAAAATATTATAGATACTAGGAACAGTGATACCAGTCACTGTGCATAATGATTAAGATAGAATTTATTATTAAAAATTTCAGGTAATTGGATATATTTTGACAAAAACCGGAGGATTGGAAACCTTCTGGAAATTGGCAAAGAGATACATGAGGTTTGAGGAACAATAAATATAAAAATCAAATGCATCCCAAGAAATGCATCCCAAATTAAAATCATACACCCCCCTCTACACACAGAGATGTGACACCCTCCGTCATCTTCCCCCTCCCCCATCGTTCTCTCTGGGTACTCCGGCTTCCTCCACCAGTCAAATTGTCTGTCACCTTATGAGCAAAATATTCTTGAGTGTGGCAACTGCCCCCCCCCCCAAATCTGCATAGGCCCTCATTTTATATTTTTTCCTAAAGAACCAGGCAGTTGGATAGTGTCAGTGTCAAATGCTTGAAAGTAGTATCGACAAAAATATGACCTCATCCATTGTGTTGGTAATTATTTGGGCGAATTTTGAGATCGTTTTCTTCTCCAATGCGTGTATTTATGCTGGAGTCAAACGAAATCCCCCCCCCCCCCCAACCTCGGGCAAGGGTCCGGTTTAGTGGTGGATTACCTGGGGATTCACAACATGTTTACGCCCCAGGGAGTGGGGTTTTCACACATTTTCAGTCCTGTTTATCTTGGGATTCAGTTAAGACTTCTTCTACCTAGGGATGGGACATAAATTGTATTAAGTTGAGGTTTAGGTGGGGATTCAGTTCAATGTTTTGCCCCAGGGGGTAGGGCATTGAAGCATTTTAACAACTCTCATTTGCTAAGTCCCCACTAAACCCCAAGGTTGGAGTCACTTGACTCCTGCATTTACCTCGCACATGTTATTGCATACAACAACAACAACATGGGCTATTTTGACTGCTGCGACATAAATCAATAGCTGCCAAATGCTTTGCGATATACTGAAATGACGAGTGGTGTACAAGAAATCGTCGTATCTCGACGGCATAAATTGGCAGTCATACACTTACCAGAAAAACGGCGAAGTTGCCATCGTTCTATGCCTATAACCTGGGCAGCCGCCATGTTGAATCTCCCGCTGATGGAAGTTGGGAACGCCGGTTTCTCGTCGATTTCCGCTCCGGACTTTTCTTTATTTCTCCTTGTCATTCTTTTGATGTTCTAGCGGGATTATTTATTTCAGCGTGGATTTTTATTTCTGCATGCACTATAATCCAGAAGTGGATTTAACAAATTATTGCTGAACACAAATCCCAACATTTCCCATAAGACATACAAAACAAAATGACTGCCACTTTTGGCGGAAGTCGGCTAACGGAAGTCGGCGAAAACTGAGTTGACCGGCTTACTGAACTCATTGGTATGGTATGTGTTATTTCTTACGTACGTATGCATGTTGTGTATAGAGTTCGCTACGCGAACGGCCGGCTTCGCCGGCCGTTCACTGCGCTCACTATTAGTGTCCTATCTATATCAGGGTTTTTTTCCACAGATGCAATTTTTGTGAGTGGATACGCTGGGTGGTACGGAAGCGTTTAGGTGACGAGAAATATTTTTCTGTGGAGTGTGGAGTCATATGATTGCTTTGTAGTCGCCAGACGTCATTTCTTTCCGCCTCTTGCATATCGCTCCAATTCATTACATGTATATGATAGGAGACCTGGTGGACAGTTAGTCCCCGAGGCCCGTCCTCTGTACATGTCATTCGACAAATATATGTAGGTTTACTGTTTTGGTGGGAAATGTAAGCCGTACGACGTCGGGCACTACAGGTTAGTTTTTTCTGAGTATTCTTGCATTTACCAGGTTCACCCCCTGTTAAGGCGTTGACTCCCTCAGACGTCCTCGGTGATCATTCAGTAACATGAGATGAGTTATTTGTTTGAGCTGATCTGTCATCACAGCTCCCGAGCTAGCGTATCTAATTCCGCTTAAGCCGTTGCTAGGGGCCGTGTGGATACTTCATAATCTCCACATGAACAGGTGCAATAAAAACACGGCTGAGATACTAAGGATACGTCCGAGAATTTACCGTATTCTCGGGTCTGAATGTGAGGTGCCGATGAAAGCTTTCCTGTGGAGTCATATGGTTGCTTTTTCGTCGTCAGACGTGGTCAAATTTTCCCACCTCTTGCATATCGCTCCAACATACCATAATGGCGATCGAGGTCAGAGATCACAGGTCACTGGGGCCTAAACATTTCTTTATTGGGTAGATTCATCAGGGGAAAATAACTGCGAAAATAATTGTGTTAAAGCCATTTTAGCACCAGAATTGTTTTGAAAATAACACAAATCATTTAAGAATCAACACCAATTTGATTTGAACTCGACAAGATTTTGTGTTGATATATAAAGTGTGACACAAACCCATGTTGATTTCAACACCAAACATTTTAGCACAAAATTGTGTTAAAACAACACCTATTTTTCACAGCGCATGGTCATTCACCAGAAAGAATATTTCGTGTGATACAATAGTCAATGTGTAATGCATGTGTAATACCCAATTACCTGTATGTCACGAGCGCCTATTAGGGGAAACCATGAAGTTTGAAAAGATTATTTGTGCACTATTTATTTCATATCTATCAAGGGACAACGCTGAGGAATAAAGAAGTGGGTCATAACCCAAACAATCTGTGTTCTTTGGTCATGAATTATTATGTTTTTAAAACACTTTAGCCCAGCCCCTGCATTGGAACTACAAATTGGACAAGCTGAGAAGCATTCTCGGTGAGAAAGCGGAAGTGGAATTCTGGGAACCATCCGCCAATCCGTTTTATACAATCGATACCGGAAAGCAGAGTTGCTATGGCGACCAAGCCTATGTCATACTTAAATCACTGGTGGAATGTAAAGGTAATTATATGTATGTATTCCATAAAACTAGTAGTTGAATAAAATATATATTTATATCTGGAAATAAACCATATTCTGTATACGAAGACAACTGATTTGATACAACTTTGGAAACTGTCAAAATTTAAAACAAAAAACTTTCAATCTATTTATTAAGCTAAAGATTGGTTACATTGATAGCCAGTCGACACCATTTCTCCTTTTTTAATATATCAGAGATTATATGGTAATAGTTATTTTGGGCTTGCAGGTGTGAACATCGATCACATGAAAGAAGAAACATACAGATTATTCGGTCCCGACTCCGCCTATGAGAGCAAAGACAGTGGAGGTATGTATAAATCGATCTTTGGGACTTCAGTTACGGTACATGATACCACTGTGATACCAGGTACCATTGTGCGTTTTCTGCATTTGGATTGGTTGTGTGTTTGATTATTGGAAGCAATTCATTGTTTCAAGCTCATTGGTTATGTGCTACAAGCTCAAGATCAACCTCCGGAAAGGATTTCCACTGTTCAGTGGTGAGATACTGCAGTGTGTTATGCAACTTGGTTATTTATCACTAAAGTGTGCAACAAATAGAAATGTAAAAATATTGGACGTTAAATAATTCGAAAGGAAATAAATGCATTGCAAACAACTGAAACTCTTGCCTACTATTAATGTTATACGTATTTGCTTTCAGTGACAAAACAAACTTTACCCATCAAACATTCATGGAGACAATCCAGTATAAAAGATTTCTTGAAGAATTACACAAATGGAAGTGAGGAAACAGGTATGTATTATATGCTATCGACCTAGCAAGCCAGCGAAACGAAAGAATGTCCGAGGAAACAATGTTATGTCCATATGTTTCACTTGAGGGAAATTTGTGTTTCACGGGAAAAAAATCCTTAAAATTTTAAGGAATATTCCCGATTATTACACCAGCGGAACATTCCTCAACATATAACTAAGGAATATTCCTTGCCATGTTAAAGGAATAGACAACCTTTGATAAGCGTATATTGCAAATGAAAGAACAATTCCAGGAGTGTCCAAAACGATTTTTATTTCAATTTTGCAATTTTTTCCAACCGAATAAGAAGCCGTCAATGATAAATTCTGTGGCTTGTAAAGGCGCCGCCATTACGGCAAGTTTAGTGACGTCACTGGGCCGCAGAACACTGCAGTGAACTGGGAGGAAACACAGTTTGCCATGCACTGGAATAATCGCAGCCCAATAGGCCAGCAGGTGTGGATACATTCTTGTATTCTGTACCCTGTAAATACTGGCTAATGTTTGTACAATAACAATGATCTTATCCTTGTTGAGAAATCGGGGTTGATCTGTCGTCTAGACTGTCTAAGTGTCAAAAAAACACAGCATCGAGTTGTCTGATAAAATATGCTTTCGTTATAGGCTAATACTTTTCAGCTGATCACTATACGCCAACATGCGTCAACATAATTCGGCAGTAACTCACTGAGATTGTTTAATGTAACCGAAATTGGGAATAATTCTGATTTCTGTGTTACCAATTCAAAGAATCGAGCCTCAACAAAGACCGGCACTCAGCCAGAAAACGAAACTAAATCTGCCTTAGCTGGAGGCTCATTTCTCCGGGAAAAGATTGTCCGGAGATTTTTCTCACCGTTGAACTGTTACCGAAAGAAACTGTTCAGCATGACACGGCCGTTAAACACCCACCCAAATATCTAGCGTGCGAGAAAATTTACCTGAGAAAGTTTATGGAATAAATCCTTGTCAGCTAATGTCAGCACTTGCACATGTGCTCGTCTGATCGTTTCCTAACAGGACATCTCACAACAGAGTCGACTAAACGAAATCCGCGACCGATTTCTACGGTAGATCGTCTTCAATGGGCTCGAACACGCCTGACACTTCTTGTATCCCTCGACACTGCCCGCAAGCAGCGTAGATGAAAGCATGGTTTCGCCCAGCCAGCCATTGTCATCAGTCCGGTTAAAACTCCAGGAAATGCAAGGCGTCGGATACTTGGAAAAAGTTGAAAATCACTTGCTGCCATGTTTGCTCTCTGGCCCATTGACGTCATGAGCTAGTTGTCACGTGAACATCACTCGGCCGCTCATTGGTTAAACCATAAAGATGGCGGCTCCCTTCATTCAACACATCTGGTTATTTTCCCAATGTTTGGGAGTATTTTTCTTCGTTAGAAAGAATCTCAAAAATAGGAAAAAAATATTTTTGGGCACAGTTTGGATTGTTCTTTCAGTCGCAGTTTACGTTTGCCAAATGTTGTCTATTCCTCTTTAATTTGCTACGGGATATGCCTTATTGAATTTTGTTTCTGGTGAAATAGTCGGGGAATATTCCTTAAATGTTAAGTGTACCTGAGTTGCAAGTGTGACAAAAATGTCCCAGCTGAGACAGAAGCCGGATATTCTTTCCTTTCGGACATTGTTATTATTATTGTTTTTACAACGGGGCTGGGGAAGGGAAGACAATATCGAAACGAAATACTTGAGAACGTATAAAATTGAGATTTCTATGTGGGGCACATAAACGTCATTCTCATGACAGGAATGTAGGCCTACAATCAGATAAACCGAACTTCAAGGAGCTAGGTTACAATCTCTGACAACGGGAGAATGCATACACAAAAAAATCCTTAAAACTTCAAGGAATATTCCCCGACTATTACACCAGGGGAATATTCCTCAACATAACTAAGGAATATACCTTATCATGTTAAGGAAATTCGAAAACATGCTGCGGAATATTCCTTATTGAATTTTAAGGAATATTCCGCGCTGGTGTAATAGTCGGGGTATATTCCTTAAAAAAAATGTCAGTGTAAATCTAAGTACAACGCATCATGGGTAATTAGAAATGACGACCACGAGGTGCGTACTTCGAAATCTTCGCTTTTTTGAACGCCGATGTGCATAGAAATCAATTATTTTATTATATTAAAATGATTATTCCAACTATGCCATTGCGTCTTCATCGGTTCAGTCTACCGAACACTTCTGAAATCTTTGGTTCCTTCCACAGCTTCACATGCAGGTTCCATTTAGAAACAAATATAGAATCCACACGTGCAGCAGAAAAAAAAGACAAAATCGTTTTCCTTGAAGCACCAAACTTTCCACAATCGAATGTTGGACTTCAAGATTGCAGTTCATCCCAAGGCTCGTCAATTTAATGTGTCATCCAAACCCCATCTGGGATGTCCTACCGATTTCAGATTAGTCGCAATTTCGTTAATCTGAGACATCCAAGTGACGATTTCCGTATAAAGCGATCACTAAGTTGTGATTTCGTGAATCAAAGACCTCCAAAAATCCGCGAGACTTCTCATCCCAACGAGTTACGGGAATTTAATTTTTTTTATACGTTTGATCATACCATACCAACGGATATTTGAATTTCCCCAAAAAAAATTTGGTACACATTTAAATATTTTTCGATATTTATGCAGGTTCTGACTCGGATGAACAAATAGACTGTGTGGCTAAGATCGCTCCTCTCGTCGCCTTATATGCCGGATCAGACGATCTATTGGAGAAAGCCGAGGACGTCATCCGACTGACCCAAAATGCGGACACCACAGTGGCTGCAGGCTTGGCAGGTGTCAGGTGAGCATACACATTTGAAGTCGTTCTCACGCCATCGAAAACTGTTACCTGAAATTACACACTGGCTCTATTGTGCAACACGAGGGATTCTTTTTTTGGAATCACCCGGTTGACAATGGACTTTGCATGTGCTCCGGTGTTCTTTCAGAAGAACACCTCACCCGATGGCAGATAAAGCGGGTTGATCCTTTACAAGAGCCCCCACCTCGCACTCGTCCTACATAATTGTAATCAATACATCCCTTTTAAACTACAACGCGCTATTGTCCCAACGCTCCATTATTTTTAGGGAATGGAGAGTTGCTCGAACTTGGCTTTCTACGGAATGTAGAGTTAAGGTAGCTAGAGCTAGACCAGCTTCAAGAGAAACACACTATCCAGTATACATTAACTAATGTTGTGATAACGTATATATACCACATAAGATTACTAAGCTATGAGGGACTCATATTCCTCTATGATAGTATGCTTGTGAAACGTTTATATACATGGCAGATAAACAGATCACTTTAGTGATGGGATGAGTGATTTGCATATTACGAGTTGAGAGTTCGAACGGGGTTGTCTCCCATCTCATGGGCATGACTGATCGAGGTGGAATCACACCAGGTCGGAAACGACTAATCTGTCGATCTTCAACCATAGTTCGAGTTACTGTCATGTGCACAATGTCCTGCATGTAAGACCAAGCGCACCAGGCAGAATCAGCGAGCGTAATTCAGAGTTCATCATTTACAATGTTAACTTCATGTCTTCTTAAATGACACATTATCGTGACATCATCGTCACGACAACATGTACTGCTTTGACAGTTAAACTAGTATCGGCGTTAAAACCATGGCCTTAGTGAGTGGTTGGTTCGGGGCCTCGGCTCCATTATTTTTAAGGAATGGAGAGTTACTCGGACATTCCCCTCTACGGATAGTTTCAAAGGACGACTGTGCGAAGATGGGAAGAACGAGAGTTGTCGCCCATGCTTCTCGAGTTCAACAGGACGGCGGCTCCTGTGTTGAAAGTGAACATTTCTCGGCTGTAGATCCATTTTTTTTTTCAACCAATCCGAACCAGTCAAGAAGTGTGAACAATAAAAGTACACAGCAATACATTAGAATTTCCGGTCGATACTTGGTGTAAGAACGCATTGTTGAGGCTTTTGTTGAGGCTTTTGTGCAGCTGAAAAGGGTCACGTCTAGACGCATTGTTGAGCTCAGACAGGCTATTGTAGGCTTTGTCTTGTGCGTTCTTACACCAAGTATAAACCGAATTTCCCCTCGCACAGCGAGAGAAGTGGCAATATTTTGTCGTATGTCCATAAATAATATCTCCTCCATTGTTCAATAAATCACTCCAGCCCTGTGGCGTATTCTTCTATACATACATTATAACAGGAACTGCCGTAAATGTAGGGCTATTCTTTGGTTGTCGCCTGCTGAGCGTTGATTGCAGCCTAAGCAGTCAAAATGTGACGCGTCTGTATATGGCAATGCATTAATTTACTGCCTTACATATATGTGTCGATGCAAGTGAAATGTATACCGGTAAACGTGAATTTCTGTCAGACATTCCGTTAATTATGGGTCTGGTATGAGATCATGCGTATGGACAAAGGGATATGTAACTTTCATGTCATGTTACAAATCTTTGTAACGATAACGTGAGAGTTACGGACCAGTCAAACGGGTTCTGGAAGTTTTCGTCACTTCATGTAATACGAAAACCGAAGTTTACACCGTCACAGCTGAAGAAGATAGTTACTAACCTTGACCTGGGTTTTTAGCTAAAACTAAAACGATTTGGTGTAAGACTCACGAAATATAATTGACAAAGGATCTGCTGCAAGTTGTATTGTCAGTCTTTTGTCCAGGATATTATCATTTCAATGGGAGGTCTTACACCAAAGCCTTGCCTGTAAAACACTTGCGGCAGTACATTGTACACAGAGGTCGCGAAGCCCACAATACAGCCCAACAACACTAAGATTAAAACTGCCTGAATTTATCGTAGCCTTCTGGCTACGAAATTTAACAGGAAATACCATTTACTGCAAACATTAAATGATAAATACAAAAAGAGCTATTTATACATCTATGTCAACAGTATCGATTTATCGTAAACTTATGATAATAGTATAATCATAACAAAACTGTCTCTTCTTTCCAATATTTTGTTCAAATGATATCGTCAACATTTATTCTGGTTATCTTCACAGCCGTGCTCTTCAATTTGGAACACCTTCACACATGCAAAGTCCATTGTCAATCGGGTGATTGTAGAAAAATGAATCCCTCGTGTTGAATAATACAGTCATTGTGTAAGTCAGTTACCACCCTCGACCTCGGGATTCAAACTGTAAAAACACTCGCGTCGGTGCAATTGCGCACCTCGGTCGCTTCGCGACCTCGGTGTGCAATTGCACGGACGCGAGTGTTCATACAGCTTGAATCCCTCAGTCTCAGGTGGTAACTATTACTGATCAGAACAGTTGATTTGTCGATTCAAAAATTCGAAAATAAATTCAATATTTTAATTGGACTGTACTATACAATAGGAAGAACATTCCGTCAATCAGCATTTCTTCAAAATCTATTGGGCTTTCCTAGCTTCGACTGACAACGGTTGCAACTCGAGACGTTTCTTATATTCCAGTTTTCCATGTCACACATTTGACTTCGAATTTACCAACGTGCAGGCCAAAAATTGAAGATATTCTTACTGGTATCTCACACTGCAAATTGTATGGTTTTGAAACAAACACTATTCCAAAGACATACCCGAAGATCTGTTTATGAACTCATTTACCATTGGCCATCGACAATAAAAAGATTATCATATCGCCTCAGTGGTCTATAGACAAAAATGTGCCATAACACAGAAACTCTGGCTGTGATCGGGGGGCGTAGCAACTCACGACTGGAATTGAAATGTCCCATGACTGTTTTGATGCTCACAATATGTGTGGAGAAAACGATTAAATGCTTTCCATGTCATGTCTCAATTCTCCACGCAGTGAAAGATCTCGAGTGATTGAGGCTCTTTCTGTTTCTGTTACATTTCGGTCTGACACTTCCAGTCGGGCTGAGAGGTGTTCGAGGCTATGACATTATTAACAACAAAAATTTATCAATACAAAGTAAATTATACTCCTTTAGCCGATGTTTTAGGATTACCGGGTACTTAGCAGTGCCAGTAGAGGAAGTAGGACAGATACCGATTAAATGAGCATCATCCTCGCGAGTCAGTGTATCGATAGCTACGTTAGGATCGATACACTGTCTTGGTTAGTTTACCCATTCGAGTTCTGGATATAAATAGATCAAGGGGTTTCCTCTAAATCAACCCAATCAGTGAACGCGCTAATCTAGTTGATTCGGTCAATCCGCGGCGACAGGTTTGAATTTCATCGCGGGCCAAACTGCTTTGATATCAAGCTGAAATCGACATTGGAAGTCAAAGCAAAAACCGCAGGCTTGGGATACCGACATGCTAATTCAAAACAAGCCCGTGGGATGAAATGTGTAAGATTGTATAATAGAGGCATCGGCATTCGAATCACCAAAAATGTCCAGGTAAACCCTCTGCGAGGATTTACTTGTAGGATTTACCTGGATTTCTGAAGATGAGCATATAGGCTTTCGGATCATTTGAATATCCTCATGAGATCCTCTGAATACTCGCACGATGTCGATACATTTCCATTCCAATTAGATATATGTATTGCTCGTCGTTACAGGTTACTAGAGCACTATATACTACACGGACCAGATCCAAACGCTCTCAGCCACTTGATCAAAGAATTGTCCAATCCACGGAGAAAGAATCCTCAAGACATGGACAAGGCTGTCATTGGTCAACTGCGTCAAGTCGCAGACAAACTGGAGGTGTCGCACGAGGAAGCTCTGTCGGGAACCTTCCCGATCAACTGAGGTAAGAATTTACAACCGTTGAAGACGTGTTGTTATAGATAACGCAAATAGTTACGGTAACCGTAATCCTTCCATAGAAAAATAAACTGTTTAAGAATTAAGAACTCTTGAATACTTGAAATCCTCTTAACTTGGATTTCTGAACGTAGAGTGCGATAAAGTCAGTTTCAGCTCTCCTGAAAAACCTTTCCGCATGAGAATTTGAGTTTTCTCCTGAAACCTTGAATACTTGGGTGCCTGAACGTATTCTCACGCTATCACCTAGTATGGAATTTCTGAATACATGATATTGGCCTCCTAGAAACACGTTTGAACCCTATTTATGGGATCAGTCAATGCCTTTCTCGTTTTGTGTGTCCTCGAATTTGATTCCATACGTATGAAAGCCAAGAAACTGTAGACCAAAGTTCCTCTCTTTGGAGCGATATGTTTTAATATTACATTATTCCTCGTTCCGTTACAGCCTTGCCTGGGGCCTTCCAATCGACCATACACGGTGTTATGGTTGGTGGGTTGGACTACGTCACGGCAGTGAGGACCACTATACGGGCGGGAGGGTGTGACTGTTCTCGAGCCTCCTTCATCGGCGCATGTATGGCTGCACAGGTAACAGTTTAGCAAATCATCATGAAACTATCCGTGCAGCCATCTGAAGAGTTCTTGTTTAACTCGCGAACTCTGATGCCTGCTGTTCCGTGTCGATGAATCTAACTCATCTGTTCATCGACCGTTTCTAGCGTTTCCAAAATGGGAGAGAAGCTACTCCGCTCTGGTGCCATCATTTCTTCGTTGAGAAAGCATGCACCGTAAAATTTGAAGCAAACTCATTAACAATAACACATAATTATGCATTTTTGTAAAGTATATTTATCCATTTGTTGGGTAGAAAAAATCCAAAATCCAAAATCCTAGTGCTTTATTTATATATTTCCAACCGGCTGAATCGAAAGGTTTTTCAAAGCCCAATAGTAGAAGTAGCCCAGGTATTTGGCGATCCTCTGTATAATGCATATTATCAGAAATTACCCCTGTAATTTCATCAATATATCTCCCAGCTATGAATCCCTATTTGTCCTCATATATGAGATACGGTAAAGATTTCTTTATATAAGGTGTGCAATTGCAGCTGATCTAATCTTATAATACACATTCAAGAGGGAAATAGGACGCCAATTTTTCAAAAATTGTTTTTGCTTGCACTCTTTCTGGGAACATGTAAAGACGCCCTCTTTTGGGGCTATTGTTAATGTATCGTTATCAAAGATTTTAATAAATAATTACTCAAATCGATTCAGAAAATTGAAAAAAAAACTACAGTGAAGCCATCTGGGACAGGGCTTTTTCGATTCTTCATTGTACTTGTGTTGAATTTCTTCTGTAGTCAATTCGACCTCTAAATAATCTGATTGTTCATTATTTAGTACCGGTAGGTACATTGAGACGTGACTCACATCGGTTCTTTTATCCACTCTCAACATGGGCGGGGTGTTGAATTATTGATAACTTGTCTATATATGAATAAAATTATTCTACTATTAATACTATTCATTTATGATAGTTTTGACAACTTTAAGTCGAAAATAGTCCAGTTACCATTGGTCAAAAGTATTTCCTAGGGTAAAGAGATAAGAAAGAGAGTGAACGAACGAACGAACCGCTGGGAACCACGTATCAATACATCTCAGTTCTATATATCGGCGCAGTTTCTGATTTTTTCTCTCCATTGGCTGTATGTTCCTCCAATTGTCTCCAATGAAAATAGCGGTTTTCTTTTGAAATTTTGAAGAAAACAATCATGAGTAGTATACAAAGCGTAAATAGACGCTCATTGACCTCAGAAATTTGCATAATTGAGGAGGAAATGAGGAGGTGACAGCCAATGAGAAGCGAGTAAAATTTGACCTCAGAAATTTGCATATTGGGGACGGTCACGGGGTGGCTCTCGTCCAATCAGAAGCGAGTAAAATTTGACTGGATGTATTCCTCCACGGTGATGTGGTCCTGGGGGTGATGCGGTCTGCCTCCGCGGAGAAAAAGTAGTCCCTAGATGCGACAGCCAATCAGAAGCGAGTATTGTGTCACATGGGGTCATGTGTGGTGGTGGGTGGTGGGTTTAAGATGGCGGCTTGTGGTGGTGGGTGGTGGGTTTAAGATGGCGGCTTGTGGTGGTGGGTGGTGGGTTTAAGATGGCGGCTTGTGGTGGTGGGTGGTGGGTGGTGGGTTTAAGATGGCGGCTTGTGGTGGTGGGTGGTGGGTTTAAGATGGCGGCTTGTGGTGGTGGGTGGTGGGTTTAAGATGGCGGCTTGTGGTGGTGGGTGGTGGGTTTAAGATGGCGGCTTGTGGTGGTGGGTGGTGGGTTTGAGATGGCGGATTGTGGTGGTGGGTGGTGGGTTTAAGATGGCGGCCTGTGGGAGCAAACGAGGCGGTGGGGAGGTCACGGGGAGAAAAAACCCTCACATTACCCTCAAAAAAATCTCTAAGCCATATAATAATAATAAACATAATCTATAGGTGTTGTACCATGTTAATAGGATCAGTCTAGCATCTGTACCACCCTAGGGTCGAGCGTTTATTGTCCCGTGTATCTCCGCAGAAAATCAACAAAAAAAATGGCGGCTCCAGGATGGTGTGGGGACGTCCTTTCCACATCACGGCGTCGATCATAGCGCCATCTGCACACACTGACGCAAGGGAGACAACTCGTGTGGCCCAAGGATATGGAAATAGCCGTTTTGGAGCTAGGGGAGTTACTACTGGTCCAGTGGGGTCGAGTGATGTATCAATGTGAAGCCTATGCGAGGGGGCATCTGATGGGCTGGGTGTGGGGTTGAACTAGCGTCATTCTGCGCATGCGCGGTGGCCCAAGGGTATGGAAATAGCCGTGTTGGAGCTAGGGAGTTACTACTGGTCCAGTGGGGTCGAGTGAGGTATCAAAGTGAAGCCTATGTGAGGGGGCATCTGACTGGACTAGTGGGTTTGAAATAGCGTCATTCTGCGCATGCGCGGTGGCCCAAGGGTATGAAAATAGCTGTGTTGGAGCTAGGGGAGTTACTACTTGTCCGATGGGGTCATATGAGGTATCAAAGTGAAGCCTATGTGAAGGGGCATCTCACTGGACTAGTGGGTTGACATAGCGTCATTCTGCGCATGCGCGGTGGCCCAAGGGTATGAAAATAGCCGTGTTGGGAGCTACCGAAGCCAATAATGGTCCGATGGGGTCATATGAGGTATCAAAGTGAAGCATTCGTGAAGGGGCATCTCACTGGACTAGCGGCTTGGGCGTTGTCACCATTCTGCGCATGCGCGGTGGCCCAAGGGTATGGAAATAGCCGTGTTGGCATGTAGGGGAGTTACTCATGGTCCAATGGGGTCGAGTGAGGTATCAAAGTGAAGCTTAGGTGAAGGGGCATCTGACTGGACTAGCGGCTTGGGCGTTGTCACCATTGTGCGCATGCGCGGTGGCCCAAGGGTATGAACATAGACGTTTTGGGCTCGAGCGGGTTTTCTCATGGGCCGATGGGATCGAGTGAGGTATCCATGTGAAGCCTAGGTGAGGGGGTTACACTAGGGTGTCGTATCCATTCTGCTGCGCAGGTCACGTGGGGGTTGTGACGTCACTTCCGGTTTTCACTAAAACCACCTCCAAACCCAGAAGAGTTCCAACGTTCAACCCTCCGGGGTGTTTTCCTGCCCCCGCCCCGGCGCCCCCCGCAGCGCGCCCCGGCCGCAGCGCGCGCGCGCGCGTCAATGTAGGGAGAGGTTAAATCGACAACATAGAACTTATAGTCATCAACTTCATCTATACGTGTTGGACGAGTCTTCACTCACCGTATACACGTACCTCAATGAAATGCCCGCTACAAACCTAGACCAAAAACACGTACTTGGTCTGTGGGCTGATTTCATTGGTCTCTATTTTTACTATAGTGCTCTTGCATTCTAACCTTGATGGGTTACATTTTGGCCCCATCCTACACCACTGATTTCAGTTTCACTGAATCTCCACATTGGGCATTGATGCATTATGAATAAAACACATAAGACAGGGTTTTTTTTGGTGAGATCTCATTTTGTTTTTTATTCAGTAACAACAACAACGTGAAAACAACCACGTGAAAACTCAAGCCCAGAACAAGGGGCTTGTAATTAACTGAAGCCCAGAACAGGGGGGGCTTGTAAACTGAAGCCCAGAACAGGGGGCTTTTAAACTTAAGCCCAGAACAGCGGGCGTATGTACATTGAAAGAATTCAAGCCCAGAACGGGACTTGTACATTGAAATGATGGGCGGCCCAGTCATAGACGAGTACATCTCGGTCCTCGGCCTTGGGGTACTCGTCAAACATCTGTACAATGGTAGATAAGGGTCTTCCCCGGCATCGATGGCACAGGTAAAACAAGCAATATTGTCCGCACACGCTACTGGTCAGGCTTTGCAACGTTTGACTGTTCCAACACCACGTCTCTGTGCCTTGATCCATGAAGTCTGTTAAATCGGGATGGAGGGGTGGCAGCCGTACGGGTCAAAGTATTCGCCCTGCTGTTCTGTCAAGTACACGGCCACCCAGTGTTCACCGGGCCGATCCATCGGGTCCGTGTTGAGAACGTAAGCAGCAGGATACATACGGTCTAATGGGAACACATCTCGGGCGAACACCCCTTGAAACATCATACGTGTCTCTGGGTCATTCTCCAGCACGGTGGTTATCTGGTCTGTATTCATGTTAGGTGGAGAAGTCACACAGGACGTTGCGCGCCTTGTCCACTTGAATGATGTTGTCAAACTCGGCGTAGCAGATCACATTGACGGTGGTCCCGAGGGCTCGTGCAAAGTGGATTTCCAACCGTAAATTGCCTTGTTTGGCCAGGGCCAGCTGATGGTCGTTCTCTAAGGTGGGGGTCAGATCGAAACAGAACAACGTGTATCCGTTCGCGTAGTCCTCCCGACTAATCATATTCCCTTCGTCCTGGTTGATTTGACCGGTGGCTGTAAACAGGCTCTGATAGGCTCGAATGAAATTCCTCCGCCCAAAGTTCGGGGTTAAGGTCGTGGCTGGCACCTGTTGTCCATCCACATGCAGGGCCACAAAATTGATGCCGAAATGTTTAAAGTCAAACGGATTCTCTGGGTAGGCTCCACTGAAACTGGTATTTTCCACACAGCCCAGGATCAATCGCTTGGGTAGTTCCCCCAGGAACAGGTTGTCTTTGTTGGCGGTCATATTTCCAGCAGACACAGAGAACACTTTGGTTTGCACACGTCGGATAGGGTACTGGGCTGGTTTTGTTTCCAAGGCTTTCATGTGTCCCAATTGAACGGCTGGATTCGGGTTCACTTTTCGGACATACAGGACTGCGTCTTCGATGACAATCTTATAGTCAGCTACATGCGCCTCTACGTTAGTGGCCATCAAGGCGAAGGTCGGAGGCGCCCGTATCAGTCGGATTTTGATGGAAACCTTGTTCAAGAGGTATCGGTCTTGCATGAACATGTCTGCGTGCAGTCGACCGATCATATCCACCGAGACGCCGTTCGCGGTCAAAGCCTTCCGTTGGCGATATCCCGTATTGTCGTTCTCTGCGCCCATGTGCTCGGCTTTGTCCTGGTAGAATAAAGCGGCTGTCAGTTGAGATTTTTTAGCCTCTCGCCCATGCGACAACAGCGTCTCGATGTAGGCTCGATAGGGTACGTGTTGGTCGAGTCACTGATGAGTTTGTCGCTGAGAAATATATCCACCTGTTGAAACATCGAGTGCAGCCAGAGATTCGTCGGGCCCACCGTTGCTTGGTCGACGATTCTGGGTGCCATCTCCACTGACGATCTTGGCTTTCACATACAAGTAGGTATGGGCTAAATCCACATAGGTCGTATCCGCATTACTGATGGTGAACTCGATGGGCCCTGTTGCGTTGATGCTGGACAGCGGGAGATGCTCCACCCATAATCCTTGTTCGGCACTGGTCTGTGGGCGGGACGGTCCACAAATCAAATTCACTGTTGGTGGAGGGGCAGGACTCGGCGTGGATCAAGGACATGTTTTAAGAAAAGATATCCCGGGTCTTCTTCGATGTGCGTCGTCGCTGGGTCGGTCGTCGACTGGTGCGTCGTCTCGGTGGGGCAGCTCTTTTATTCCCTACGGTGCGTTGTGCTTTGGCCACCAAGACGCCTCCCGCTTCTTTGGCCCGCTGTTTCAAGGCTTCTTTGGGTGCTGTACCTCCCATCACATCACCGGCCACTTGCAGTCCACTGCGTACCGCTTGTTTGCCGATTGCTTTCACCCCACGCGTCACCAAGGGCAGGAACGTTTTGACGATGCTGCCGAGTGTGTTCCCCAGTCCATGTCCACGTTGCATGCGTGCACCACTAAACACCGGAAAGCCACCCCGGCCTGTTGGGCATAATAGTCCATATAGCTGCGTGCATCGCACTCGTAAGGCACCTTCATTATGCAAAGTGGGGAGCACGTGC
Organism: Hanleya hanleyi; assembly: GCA_036873755.1. NCBI lineage: Eukaryota > Metazoa > Mollusca > Polyplacophora > Lepidopleurida > Hanleyidae > Hanleya > Hanleya hanleyi. Next base: position 832 of record JAVTVY010049884.1, on the reverse strand, counting down.
TTGTCGAAAATGAAGTGTCACCACCACTTTCCCGCGTTCGAATGCTACCGGTCGTCCCGTGTCATCTCTTATATCCACCGTGATCGTGTTGATGTGGGTTTGTCGTACAGGCAGGAAGAGCATGTGGGTGAAACTGTGGGTGACTTGATCTCCATACAACTTTTTAATGGGCACCACCCGTAACAGAGGTGTGTTGATATCACCCACGATGTGGCTGTCCACCACGTCCGAGTAGACGTAGAGTCCGTACATACCCGACTTCATATCCATCGGGATCTCGCCTTGGTGGGCGGTGGGACCAGCGAACGTCCGTAGATCAAAACCCAGCATTTGCTGTAGGATAGGACTCAGTACGACACTCGCGTTGGCGGTGACGATAAGCTCTGCCTTGTCGTTGTGTGCGTTGTAATCGAAGTTCACGTGATTCTTGAAGGGATAGGCTTTGATGGGTTTTGAAGTATTTGTGACCTCCCGTAGAGCCTTATAATGCAACAGTCTTGACAGCCCACCCATGAACTCCTTGGGAGTATCGTATTGGCCTTCGGGGAGAGTGAGTCGGGTTTCTTTTCCTTCGTAGGTCACCTCGTACCACACTTCATTGGCTCGCACGTTGTACCACGAGTAAGGGTACTGAATATCCACCAGTCCACATTCCCACCGGCCAGGTAAATGCAACGGCTGTGGTAATTGAGTCACATACTTGGCCACGGTGTTGTCAGGAAACACATCCAGCGAACTGTTACTGGGTAGGGTGAGGTAAAACATGGCGACTGAGCTGTCCTGCTGCTGCACCGGGTTTTAATAGGTGTTCCAGACCTTGGGTGGTTGTGTC